>PVKA01010719.1:0-63407 GCA_004027165.1 Ctenomys sociabilis
TTTTTTTTTTTTTTTTTTTTTTTTTTTTTTTTTTTTTTTTTTTTTTTTTTTTTTTTTTTTTTTTTTTTTTTTTTTTTTTTTTTTTTCTGCCAGTACCACACTATTTTTATCATAGTGCTTTGAAGTATAGTTTCCTGCCTGGGATTGTGATGCACCCAGCCTCTCCCTACATCTCTTGATCCCCTTCCCACTTCAGAAAGATTTTCTTACTTCCTATTATCTGTCTTTTATTTTGCTCTTTATGTTGGCTTTGTCATATATGTCCAACCATGCTATATTTAAGCCCGAGTGTCTGATGTATTTCACAGATGTACATCTAGAGATACATCCATCTTCCAACAAATGATTCCAGTCTATCCGTGTTAACAGCAGGGCAATGGGGACCATGTATCATAAACTGAGCTGAGAGAATGCCCACGCTTGCCCTTGCCCTCTTCTCTGGGGCCAGATTGGAATGAAGCAGTTCTCTGATCTTCTGTGGTCACAGCAGGAACCCTAGAGCTAATGACCCCTGAGGTGGCTCACAAGGCAAGAAAAGCCCTGCTGGAGATGATAAGGCACCTGAGGAAGGGCTTCCTTATTGCCACCTTGTCTCCTTTGTCCTTGCAAGGATGTTTTGGTCTTCCTAGGCCACCTTAGTCACCACTACCATTCCTGCTGCTCTTCCCCCATTGTCTTGACTCAGATGTAATGAATTAATACCACTGGTCTGGGCCTCCTGGGCCTTTGTTCTTGGAGAGCAACTTGTCATCCCAGATCCCGCCTATGCTCCTTTTTATTTTTGTCTCTTGCTCTTTCTTTCCTTTCCTGCCCTGTAACGCAGCCAGGAGAGTGGAACCCACTAAGGGCTCTTCAACAGCAGGACGGTGCTGCAGTCTGTATAAGTTCCTTATTTGCTCTATCCATTCATCTGGAGAAACTATTCTCACATTTCAAGGAACTGAACATCTTCTCACAGGCTTACATAAGTTATTTTGCAAATTGCCTGTTTCTGTCAGGTTTTATCAGCAGTGTGGCACTGGCAGTGGTGCAGCATTGACGCAGAGGGGGAAGCCTTTATCAACTCCGAAGATACAGAGCATCAGTGGCAGGGAGGGGGCCAGATCCTCTGACTGAGACAGGGAGGATGGGACTGTATGGACTTTGACTAGGGGTGGAGTGTGAGAGGCTGGTTCATAAGATGATTGGGGGCTCCCTTGTACGCTCAGGAAAGGGAAAAGGAAGTTGTATCCAGGGCTAGAGTGGGGAAGGAGGAGGGAGCAGTCATTGGGAAGATAATCTGTTGTTTTGGGGATTCAGCCAGGTTAGACTAAAGCCATGATAATGTAGCAGTCTACTCAGGCTGTAGCCTATCACTACCCTCTCTCCATTTTCTATAGGGGTACTACAGGGACTACAGTGGGGGCTGGGAGGCCACTCCCCTCCTCTCACATGAGTTCAGACTGCACCCCAAGGCCAATCCTCCTTCCTCCATTATTCTGAGAGAAGTAGGAAATGAAATTACAGAGACACAAAAAAAAAATCCCTGAAGCTCTAGGCTACAGCGAGTGCCAACTAGGTCTCCTGACCTCATATACTAAATACTGACCTCATGTTTTTGTAGACCTTATGAAAGCCCAGGCTGGCAGCAGTACAAATGTCCTTCAGTAACCTTTCCCTCAGCCAAACCTTATTAAAGGTCTACAAATATGTAGTATATCTTTTTTTCTTTTTCTTTTTTTTTTGTCTTTTTGAGACAGTGTCTCACCATGCAGTTCAGGCTGGCCTTAAGCTCACTTTGTAGCTCAGGCTGGTCTTGAACTCACAACAATCCTCCTGCCTCAGCCTCCCGAGTGCTGGGATTACAGCATGTGCCACCACGCCCAGCTTGTAGTATATCTTATACAGACAATTGACTCAGAATCATGGGCCAGACACGCCCACTGACCTTGCCTGAGATGACTCAGCACCCTGTCAATCAGCTCTGGAGGGTGGGGATATGACTCAGCAGAATAAGCACTTCCCTGACAAGAGCAAGGGCCAGAGTTCAAGCTCCCTTTCAGCCAAAAACAAAAACAAACAACAAAAAATCAGTCCTGTCAATGTTATCCAGACACTGACTGACAGACATGCCCACTGGGTCACTTGTCTTTAAAGCCCAAAACTTTAAGCACTTCCCCAGCAAGCACAAAGGCCTGAGTTCAATCCCTGGTTCCACAAAAAAAAAAAAGAAAAAAAAAAAAAAGAGGATAAAGTCCAAAACTTGCTTTATCAGTATTCTTTATTGTGTCTATTTCTATGTTTTCCCCAACACTTTTCTGTCCGTACCATCCTTTTGGTTTCTGCTAGCAAGGACCATGCACCCAAAAGCCTAGAATCCATCTGCTGGATCCATCACATGGTAACAGATGGTAATTTATATGATTTTGGGACACAGAGATTTCTAATGTTTTTAGTTCACTTTTGAACCCAGAGCCTTACACATGGTAGGCAAAGGCTCTGCCTATGAGCTACATAGCCAGCACACAGTACATGGTCAGGAAACAGTTCAGTCTTTCATTTTGAGGAAATGCTTTGTATTTTATTTTCTTAGAAAATTACCCATTTTACTTAAGTACTTGGTTTGAGTAGTGTATAGTACTATATACTGTTTAACTGGTTGTTATAGCACTGTATTCTCCCTCTCTGTCTCTGTCTCTGTCTCTGTCTCTGTCTCTGTCTCTCTCTCTCTCTTTCTGGTATTAGGAATCAAACTCAGGACCTTGTACTGGATCTATGCCATTGAGTTCTACCCTCAACCCCATGTAACTGTATATATTCTAAACTTGTTTTGGGCTGGCAGGGCTTGCAGTACCAGGGATCTAACCTGAGTCCTTGCACTTGTCAGGCAGGTGCTTGCTTGCTTGCTTGCTTGCTTTCTTTCTTTCTTTCTTTCTTTCTTTCTTTCTTTCTTTCTTTCTTTCTTTCTTTCTTTCTTTCTTTTCTTTCTATCTCTTTCTTTCTTTTTCTTTCTTTCTTTCCTGACATTAAATCTATCCTAGGTAAGGGCAATTATTGAACTATATTCTCAGTCCCCCTTCTCTCTTTCTTTCTTTTCCTTTTTTTGGCAGGCTCTTCCTATGGCCCTAGGCTGGTCTTCTGGTCTTGAATTTGTGACCTCTGGCCCCATACTGCAGGGATCATGGGCATGGACCCCCATACCCACCTCACAATCCTATTTATTTATTTATTTATTTATTTATTTATTTATTTATTTATTTATTTTGCAGAACCAGGGGTTGAACTTGGGACCTTGCACTTGCCAGGGAAGTGCTTATTCCACTGAGCCATTCCCCAACCCCTTAGATACTATCTCAATAGCATAATGCAAATTATTTCTCTGCATAGCCTCTCTGTATATGGCAGAGATAAATGCAGGCCAGCTACCTAGCTCAGCTCCCAGTACTTCCTACAATTCTCTTCCTCAAGCCACTCCACCTTCTCAGCTGAATAAAGCCCAGGTGCGGGCCCTGGGTCAGTCTCTTTGTTCCAGAAAGCCACCTTCATGGCTGGACTCATGGCCCCTTGGCTCCCCAATAATTATAAATATGTTTTAGTGTCTTTACTTTCACCATGGGTTGCACTGGGAGTGGTAAATTAGAATTAACCTGGTGGGATTCTAATAACATATCTCTGGAATTACAAATTGACTTCTTCAACTGAGATGAGAGCCTGGAGGGGTCTCCTACAAAGCACTGTAGTTAAAATATGAACTCTAAACTTTGAGTTAAAAGATAAAGGTATCAGGGCTGGGTATGTGGCAGAGCATCTGCTTAGTATGCACACGACTAGGCTAGCATGCCCGTGCCACAAAAAGAAAAAGGATAAAAAATATCGATAGTATATTTTGTCAAACATTCAGTAGTTATTTCAAGATTGCCAAGTAAGGGCTGGGGAGATAGGTCAGCAATCTAAGGACCTGCCTGGCAAGTGCGAGGACTCAGGTTCAATCCCCAGTACCACATGCCATGCTGCTGTGCTAGCCAGTGAAACCAGGCATGGGGGTGCAGGCCTATAACCCCAGCACTGGAGAGGCTGAGATAGGAGGATCACTATGAGTCTGAGCTGCATAGCAAGACCCTGTACCAAATAAAAGATTTTTTTTTTAATTAAAAAAAAAGATTGCCAAGTAACGTTCTTTGCTTACACATTCTCTTAGTGGTGGATATTTAGGCTAGGTCGCTTCCACTTGGGGATTGTTAGATATGAAGCTGTTAGACACTGTACACATGCCTGAGTACACGTGGTGCTGGGGATTAAACTCAGGGTCTCACATATGGTAAGCTGTCATAATTTGGGTTTTGCAAGGTGAACAATACAATATAGGATACACATTTTATAAGATTATTTTATAATGAGTCACCAAAGAATCATATACAAAGAATATAGGACAACTGTCCACATACTAAAGACCAAAGACTCCAGCTGAGGGCCCGATCCTAATACCCTGCAGGAGTCCAGATGGAGACCCTGAGCTCATAACAATGCCTCCCTCAAGTCCAACTGGAGACCTACAGCCCATGACAACGTCTCATGCAGGCCCACTCACAGATCTGCAGTAGGAAGGCCTGCCTGAAGGTCAGTGGTGGAAGCTAGAGAGTCTGTGCCAGCAGCCTGAGGGATCTGAACTGGAGCTAGGAAGCAACACTCCAGGTAAGCACCAGAGCTCCCCTGAAGAGTGCCACAACCACCATTAGTGACAGCGAGGTCTAGAGCTCCTCTGAAGAGGAAAGCTGAGTTCCCATCAGGAAAGCCACAGCTATGAGCTTCAAGAGGCTGAGCAGTGCACCATCTTCCCCTCTGGAGCCAGCGTGGGATGGATGCTCAAGGTCAGGACAGAGCTCCCCCAAAATGAATCATAACCATTCTCAACAACAACAAAGTCCCAAGCTCCTCCTTTTTTTTTTTTTTTTTTTTTTTTTTTTTTTTTTAATGTATTTAGTACAGGGTCTCACTATGAAGATTGGACTTTTGTAGTGAACTTCCTTTTTTCAGCCTCTCACGATCTGGGATTACAGGCACACGCCACACACATAGTCTCAATTGGACTCAGCATGCCCCGGGGGCCGGGGCCAGCATAACAAGCCAGAGATCTAACCCAGGTCCTCTAATACTTGCCTAAGCAGGTGCTTTAGCCACTGAGCTGTCTGGCAGGCCTAACTTCTTTGTTTCAAATACATAACGAATGGGTTCCATATTGTTTATTCCAGGAGGTACATGCATATTTTATAGTAATAGTTTCTCCTCACTTTTTGAGTACATGGTAGCTTGTTAGATGTTGGTCAATTCTGTCAATTGTTATAATCATTGACCACTATTAGAATTAAAAATTGTTTTGGATTATTTATTTCATACAGGGTCTCATTATGCAGCTTGGTCTCACAATGAATCTCCTTTCTCAGTCTCCCAGGGCTGGAATTACAGGTGTGCACCACCATGCCCACACTCACTGGCTGGTTCTTTGTCCAGGGCAGGCCTGCAAGGTATGTGGTGCTAGGGATTGAACCCAGTTCCTATGCTTGCCTAAGCAGGCACTTAGTCCACTGAGCTGTCTCGCCAATCCTTTGGGGTAAACTGTTGAGCAGTTAAGGGGCTGGGGATTAAACCAAAGGTCTTCATACTGGGTTACAATCCCAGCCCCATTTTATTTTGAGACGGGCTCACCAAGTCACTCAGGTTGGACCCAAACTTGTGATCCGCTTGGCTTGGTCCCACAAGAGTGCTGGGTTACTTTAGCCATTCTGATGGAGATGCAATGGTAACCCTCTGTGTTTCCCCAGTAGCATTAATCTACACAGTTTCGCAAACTTATTGGATATATACATATATTACCCTATGTTTTTAAAAAGCTTTAAAGTTTTAGGGATTTTTTTGGGGGGGGGGTTTGTTTTTGGAGGGGTCATCGTGGAGCTGGCACCCAAGGCTAGGCAGATGCTGTACCTCTGAGCTAATTCCCATCCCTTTCTGAGCATGGTCTTGCTAAATTCAGGACAACCTTGATCTTGCAGTCTTTGTGCCTCAGCTTCCCATATGGCTGGGATTAAAGGCCACCACATCCAGCTCCTTTACAGCTTTCATATTTGGATATGCAATCCACCTCTAATTATATGTTGTGCTTGGCAGATGAGGGTCAAAGTTTATTTTGCACATGGATATTTGTTTTTTTCCATCAGTTTATTGGACTCTACTCAAATTTTTTAAAAAATTTCATTGTTATAATGCAATGTTAGCCGGGCGTGGTGGTGCATGCCTATAATCCCAGCACTCGGGAGGCTGAGGCAGGAGGATTGTTGTGAGTTCGAGACCAGCCTGAGCTACAAAGTGAGCTTAAGGCCAGCCTGAACTGTATAGTGAGACCCTGTCTCAAAAAGACAAAAAAAAAAAAAAAAAATGCAATGTTGTCTTCCAAAAAATACTGTGAAATTCATATTGCTTTTAAGTGAAATTCTATATCATTTGTGATTTTTGATATATTATACTCTAAAATTTAAAGAATTTTAAATGTAAAAACTAATGTGTTAAATGCTTTGTTTCCTTCATTAGTGAGCATGTTGGCATATTTGCTTTATCTACATAGACTTTGATTCTAAAGCTATGTCTTTTTTTTTTTTTTTTTTTTTTTTAATTTTTACTTTTTGTGGAACACGGGGATTGAACTCAGGCCCTTGCACTTGCCAGGGCAGCGCTTATTCTATTAAGCCATCTCCCCAGCCCCCACTATGTCATTTTAAGCAAGCACTTTTGCTCCTGAGCTATATCCCTGGCTTGCTATGTCATTTCAAAGAAAAGTACAGATAGCATTTAGCAAGCCTTTAAAAAAAAAAAAACAAAAAAAAAAACGAAAACGAAACCAAAAAAAACTTCCTTCCCTACACAGCCATGGTGCTGTCATCACTTTGAATTGGTATTATTTCAGCAGTGCCAACTCAAATCTTTTTTCTTGATAGCGTTCTGGTAGGAATTGTGTTGACCCTACTCAGGGAGAACTGACGTCTTCACTACACTGACTTTTCCCACTGAAGAACTTGGTATTTCTCATCATTCAGTGCTGTGCCAGACACTATGATCATCTTTGTTTGCTCAAACTTGATAGCAAGGCTACTGAGTTAGGCAGCTAGAAATGTTTTCCAAATGACAGTAACACATTATTTTAGAAAATATTATTTTAAATAAACTTTATTAAGGTATAACTGACATAGTGTATCTAGGTAAAGCGTATACATGTAAGCTTTGCTATATGCAGACACCTATGAAACTAAACAGCAGTCTGCGTGTAGTGGTGTACCCTTGTAATCCCAGGAAGGCTAAGATATGAGGACCATTGCAAGTTCAAGACCAGCCTGGAGCCAGGGATGTAGCTCAGTGGTACAAGTTCCTGTCTGAGATCAGCCTGAGCTACAAAGTAAGCTCAAGGCCTAAACTGCATAGTGAGACCCTCTTTCAAAAAGACAAAACAAACAAACAAAAAAAACCCCAAACAAAAACCTGCTAGGCAACAGCCAGGAGTGAACAGGCTCACCACCCACAAACACCTCCCCACATCTGTTTGTAATCTGCCCCTCATCATGGGTGATGCTGCTTTGCTTTGTCATTACGTATTAGTTTGCAGTTTCTGGAATTTTACAGAAATGAAATTACAGCCTATAGTTTTATTTTTTAATGTATTCAGATATACAATAATGTTTACATTTGAAAAAAGTTTGGAGTCAGTGTCTCACTATGTAGCCTAGGCTGGACTTGAATTTGTAGCAGTTCTCTTGCCTCAGCTGTCCAGGTGCTGGGATCACAGGTGTGTGCCTCGCCAGGCATCTGAGGTTCACTTGTTCTACATGTGCGTATTCATCAGAGCACTCCAGAGAAGCAGAACAAAATATGTGTGTGGATAGACAGAGAGAGGAGGGCAGGAGGATGGGAAACACAACCGGGAAGAAGGCAAGAAAAATCAAAATGGCTCAAGGAACTGACTGGACTGGAAAGTGAGATGGGTGGACCAGCAGGCTGGAGACACAGATCATTACATCTTGAGGGAGACTTCCTTCTGTGGGGGCTGGGGACATAGTGCAGCGGCACAGTACCTGCCTAGCAAGACCAGGTTATGAGTTTGATTTCCAATACCAAACAAACAAACAAACAAAAAAATCCTAGTTTTTTTCCCTCCTCTCTGGGAATTTATTTTTTTACTCAAAAGACCTAAACAGCCAGTGGAAATCCTGCAAAGTGAGCTTCACACCTCATTGGAGTGAAACCAGAAGCTGAGTACAAACATACAGTACTTAGAATGTAACTTCCCTTTTTATTTTTCTATTTCTTTTCATAAAAGGGAAACTATGAAAACTAAATGTTCAAGCTTGTTTGACTTAACATTATGATCTCAAGGTGTATCAATTTTCCTACAAATGACGCGTTTCTCTTTCCTAATGATAGCGTGGTACTCCGTCACATATTGCCCTTATCCATTTATCTGCTGGTGGGTAAGAGTTAGCTAGCATGTATTGTGTGTGGGTACATATATGTCAGTATGGTATGATACTCAAAGGAGGCATAGGTGGAATTTCCATACTGATTTCCAAAGTATGTGTCACTGTTATATCCCACCAACAGTGGAGAAGGGTTCCTTTTCCCCCCACAGTCCCACCAGCATTTGTTATCGGTTGATTTTTCTTTTTTGCCGCCCCTACTCCTTGGTTGATTTCTTGATGGCAGCCATTCTTTCTAAGGTGAGATGAAATTTTCTTTTCTTTCTTTCTTTTTTTTGGTGGAACTGGGGATTGAACTCAGGCCCTTGCGCTTGCCAGGGAAGTGCTTATTCTACTGAGCAATCTCCCCAGCCCCTTGAGATGGAATTTTAATACTGTTTTAATTTGCATTTCTTGAGTGGCCAGCAATGTTGAACTTTGTTTTTTTTGAGACAGGGTCTTGCTACATAGTCAAGGCTGGCTCATGATGATCTTCCTGCCTCAGCCTCCCAGTACTGGAATTATAAATGTGCACCATTATCCCCAGCCAGATGTCCAGTTTTGATTGGATGTTTAAATGTGGAAAGTCCACTTTGAGTTTTTTGTGTATTTTCTAGATATTAGTCCTCTGCCTGAAGAGTATTTGGCAAACATTTTTTCCCATGCTGTAGGTTGCCTCTTCACTTGATTGGTGGCTGCCTTTGCTATGCATCTTGCTACATTCTTTTAATTTTAATGTTCAAGGGGAGGGGATCTAGTTCAGTGGTGCAGCACCCATCTGGCAAGCATGAGGTCATGTGTTCCATTCCCTCTACCAAAAAAATTTTTTTAACATAATAATTAAGTTTTATGATAAATCATAAATACCTGTCTTGAAAACAAATCTGCTTTCTATCCTGTTTATAATTTTAAGCCATTGGAGTAGTTAAAAATACAAAAATAAAGACAAGAAATTTAATATCTCTATTATATAACAAAAATAATCCTGAAATTTTTAAGAACAGAAAATTTAAATTTTATTTTAAAACATTTAGGGAAATACTGATATAATACATTAAATTTTTAAAGTACCAACATAATATTCTGAAAAGTACAAAATTCAGATATCTAAACTCTACATTTTCCCCCAAAATAATGCAAAAGGAAACACCCCAGTAATTACAAATATGTATATTTCATTAAAAAAAAAAAAAAAAAACCTTCCATTTTTCATGGGAAATGGTGAGAACACAAACAGTAGATGAATTATGACTGAATTTCATAACCTAATGGGTCAAGTCCCTGGTCCAGAAGCATGAGAGAAGATTCCCTTAACTTCTGCAGCAATTTCTTTAGTTCTTGTTTAGAAAAAACCTGTTAAAAAGAAAATAAATTAGTAAGAAAAAGAAAACCATGACCTTACTGTTACCTAATCAGTGTGACTATCTTGAATAAGAAATCCCTGGTGAAGTTTACATGGCCCGAAGCGAGTGCAATGGAACTCAAGGCTGTTTCTCAGTCGTCTGAACACCCGTCCTGCCCATGCGCACACACACATGCCGAGAGTGGGGGGGAGCACAGACACTGGACTGCATTATTACTTTTAAGAAAATCCAAAACCAACTTAAAACATGAACATGGCCTCATACACTGAAGCATTAGCACAGTGCACGCCCTCGCTACATGCACAACCGCAGAGGCCATGGGCTCACCAGGTAGAGTCTGTGGCGCTCGGAGGACACCATGTCCGCCAGCTGCAGGCACTCCTGGTGCTGACCCGTGGCGTGCAGTATAGTGTGAAGCAGAAAACACAGCCTTGGTAGACAGAGCTTCCGCAGCAGGGCCATTTGATGTGTCCTCTCGTGGTCTTCTTCAGGGTCCTACGGAGACATATCCAAGAGACAGTATTTCGACAATATATAGACTAGAAAGTAAACAGTAGGTCCTGAATATCCATGGGTTCAAAAATCTATAGATTCAACCAAGCACAGACAAAAAATATTTAGAAGAAAAAGTTTCATCTGTTCTAAATATGACCAATTTTTTGGTTCTTATTGTTTTTACCTGAACAAGACAGTATATAATTACTTCCAGAGCACTAGACTGCACTAGGTATTATAAGTGATTTTGGGATGATTTATAGGATATAGGAGGACAAGTGTAGGGTGATGGAGATACTGCAGTGTTTTACATACTGGAATTCAGTGGTGACCTTAGTATGCATGGGGACCAGAAACCAACTCCATTCCATGATGCTGAGGGACAGTGGGACTGAGGTAAAGGCTAAAGACTAAAGAGTTTTCTAAAGCTTGCTTATCATGCCTATTACAAGTAAATGAGGCAAGGGAGGGAAACCTGATCAGATTTTATTGCACCAATGCATTAAGATCAACAAAGTATACTACAGAGGGTAAAGTACTGTTGAACATATTTCTGCTAAGTTTAACATTTAGGATAACAATATACAGAAAAGGAACATGAGAGACTAACTCCACCTCACTGGGTATGTGCAGATGTAACTAAAGGTCTGAGAGGGTATACCAATGACAGCAATGATCACGCCTGGAGACAGGTCAGGGTAGGGAGAAACAACTGTGTTGCTAACTTCTAATTTTTCAAGAAGAATAAAATTACAACATCATCTGTATAATTAAAACAAGAAACCCAGAAACTTAGAACAGGCATAGTGGCACATGCCTGTATCTTAGTGTTCAGGGGGCTGAGGCAGAAGGATTGCTGCAAGTTTGAGACCAGCCTGGCTAAAAAATGAGTTCCAGGCCAATCTGTACATGATGACACCCCACCTTAAACAAACAAACAAACAAACAAACTGCAAGAACCTCTGATTTGAGTAATACAATGAATGAGCAAATGAGAGGAGAGATACATAAGGAGGGCTTAATGCAGAGAAAATAGTCTTTTTGTAAGTGGTGCTGAGGATGGAACCCAAGGCCTTGTACACACTAGGCAAGCCCAGGCTGATAATTAGTATTTCTAAGTATACATGGATCTCTGTAAAAAAAAATCATGTGGACAGCTGGGTGCATATTTGTAATTCCCACCCTCTGAGAGGCTGAGGCAGGAACATACATAGTTCTAGGCTAACTTGAAAACTCATCTGGAGTAGTAAAGTGAAACTTTGTCTCAAAAACAAAAAGAAGGAGAAAACCGTTACTCTTTGGACCTTTTCATCTGTGCTCCCATATAATCTTTCTTCTATGCCAAGGAGGCAAAGTGTCTCTAGTTCCTGGACTCCTTCACATGTAGGTAGCAGCAGGTCTGTCAATAACCCCACAGGCTGACCGTCCTCTATCCTATGGTTGCTGCTATAACATCTGCAGGGGTTGCAGGATATCTCTCTTCGCTGCCCTTTCCCCTTACCCTCAATACATGGTCTTCCTATGAAATTCAGGCTGGCTTTGCACTTACTGTGCAGCTCAGGCTAGTCTCAAATGTACAGTGATCCTCCTGCCTCATCCCAAGTTCTGGGACGACAGGCGTGCGCCACATGTACAGCTGGCCTTGTCTGCTAACATAGTGGAATCCTATGCCAGCACGGTGGCTGCCGCGAACCATCCAGAAACATTCCAGACAGCACCTATGCTTTACCACAAGGAAAGGGATCAGCTGTTCTGTTACAACCTAAGATTTTTTTCTCATCTGGTATAATCAATAGCTTTGAAATATTTTGTAAATACAGTCTGCCAAAAAAAAAATGTACACACATTTAAGGAAAAATAGTATGTTTTTTTCACAAATAATGTTACTCTGTATGGAAGACCACAGAGGATTTCATATATCACACTTACTACATTGTTGGCCCCCAAAGAAACCGAAAATGCACGTGCAGTTTGATGCACTAATAAATGTCCAGAAGCTAATGGCCATCACATTTAGCAACTCTTGTAATTGTGCAGGCCAAAGGTAACTTATATCTAATCTCATGATGCCTCAATAAGTATATTATTAAAATGTTTACATGTTTCTCTTTTCCTGAAGTGTGCATATACATATTTTGGCTGACTGCACAAAAAACAAAAATATTCTTTCCACCCCAGGGAAATGGAGCACTCTGTATGGGAGACAAACTTACTTACTGGTGTGCGCTGGCAGCAGGAAATGTCTCTAATCTGAACACCATGCGTTCACTCCAGTAATGTGGCACCACTTACTCACCAAACATCTACTGCAAAGCTCCTACGTGGTAGCCATTAATCTGAGCATCAAGTTCAAACAGAAAACAGGCTGCTTCCTTCATGAAGCTCACATTATGATGAAGTAGAAACAAAAAGGCAGATACATTAACCTATCAGAATGGACTAAGTTTTAGGAAGAAAAATGCTGTAGGGACAGAAGACAGAGATACATGCTACTGAAGAGGGGCCAAGTATGCAGCCCAGTGTTAGAGCACTTGCTTAGTAAGGAAGGTTTAACTTGTTCCTGCAGCTTGAGCCACCTGCTGGTACATGTGTCTGGCTCTCACCGCCACCCAGCAGCGAGACAGAGTGATTAGAGCCCTGGTGTGAAAGTGGGAGGCAGGGGGGTAAGGACAGAGGAGCTTCTCCCTTAGTGGACACTGCTGAGAGAGGACAGAAGCTACACAACAGGCATCTTGATGGAAGGATATCCAGCGTGGAGGGACAAAGCAAGGGGCTCACAGAGCTAAGACATAGCGAAGGGGATAGGACTGGGGAGAAAGCTAAAAAAAAAAAAAGAACAAAAAAAACTAAATGAGGGCCAGGGATGTAGCTCAGTGGCACAGTGCCTGCTGGGCAAGGGCAAGGTCTGGAATTTGATTTCTGGCACACACACACATAAATGCATGTGTGTAGTCTTGAATATCCATAAACTATGAACTTCAAAATATAGTGAGAAGTCATCAGAAAGTTTTGGGTAGGAAGGTGATGTATGTGTGTATATATGTGTGTGTGTATATATATATATATATATATATATATATATATATATATATATGTATGTATGTATGTATGTATATATATATATATATATATATATATATATTATTTTTTGGTGATATATTTTATTTTAAAAGTATCATTAATTGATCTATGATCTAAGAAAGGAACCATATAAAAGAGCAGGAGCCAGGCATGACGGTGCACGCTACAATCCCAGCACTTGGGAGGCTGAGGTAGAACAGCTATAAATTCCAGCCAGCCAAGCTACACAGTAATTTCAAGGCCAGTCTGTACTGCATAGTGACATTCTGTCCCCAAAAAGAAATGAAGAAAACCCAAAGAGAAACTCACTCAGCTCCCACTGCCCACCCACGGTGTTGCAGCCTCCACCACTACTGGACCCCTCTCCAGTTACTCCTTCAGACCACTCAGCCAGGCTGCAGTGCTCTGCAGTTACAAAGAACCTGAGGTGCTGCTCTAGGAACCAGGGTGTAGTGTCTCTGCCGTCCACCCTGTGGGAGGACAGCACACGCCCATGCTGGTGATCTGCCTTTCTTATGTGTTTAATACTTTGTAACTGGATCTCAATCTAGGTGACATACATTAAAGTGCACCAGATGCTTTCATGGAGATGGCTCAGTAGAATAAGTGCTTCCCTGGCAAGCGCAAGGGTCTGAGATCAATCCCGTTCTGCCAAAAGCAAAACAAAACACAGACACTCCACCAGTAGCTTCAACTGTTAATTCCACTAGAATCTTTTGAGGTTGGGACTTGTATTAGTTTTTGTTTTTTTTGGTACCAGGGATTGAACTCAGAACCTTGCACTTGCCAGGCAGTTGCATATGCTGCTGAACTATCTCCCTGGCCTCAGGGACTTGTAGTTTTTAAAAAGCTCACCAGGTCATTTAAGTGGACAGCTCAGAGTTGAGAACCATTGCTTTATATGTTTTACTATACTTCCAGACTTGTCCATGTCTAATTTAAGTCAAATACATGTTTGATTAAAACTATTTGCCCAGAATTTTTAAAATTAATTTTTATACCTCATATGAATAATGTTCTGATTTGGAGACAGAACATCAAAAAAGTGTTCATGGTTTGTTTTAGGCATAAACAATACACACAGCTCACCTCTCTGACATCAACCATCCACCCTCCATCCACAAATAGCAAGACATTATACATTTTTTCCTTGACATCAGCAGTCAGGGCATCCAAATGTCCCTTCCAAATATCATAATCCACCTGCAAATCAAATGTAAGGACAGACATAATGAACAAAAATCAACAAGTAATGTATTTTTAGATCCTATCTCCCTCTACTTTTTTGATTGTGCTTGGGATTAAACTGAAGGCCTCAAGTATGGTAAGCAAGTGCTCTGTATGGTGTACCCCCAGCCTCATAATGCACTGTTAATATATAAATGAATATACAAAAAGAATATAATTCTATTTATTGGAATTCGGTGGGCAAGGTAGAGGCTGAGGCACGAGAATTACCTGGAGTTCCAGGTCATCCCGAGCTACATGAGATCATCTCCAAAACAAACAAACAAACAAAAACAAACAAACCCAAGAAAACAAAAGGAGGTTACAGCAATTAAAAACAAGAATTGGAACTTCAATTGGTCAAATGTAAAAATAATTATCAACAAACAAAAGTTACACAAATAATGAAATGTTAACTGCAAATAAATGCTGGACACCTGAAGGTATTTTCAGGAGTAATTACCTACAGAACGATACATAAACAAATAGCTTCTTTTCTAAAGCAGAACATTAACAAGACCTCCTGTTAAAATCAGACTAGAACTGGTAAGAAATGACCTCAAGTACTAACATACACTTATAAAAGGCATAAAGCTCATTCCAGATCCACATTCAACTTACTTCATATTTCTTTTCTTTATGTTCATAAGCTACTTGCTCAGTAAAACTTGGCTGGGATATCAAAGTAGGTTTTTGTGGAGCTGCATTCATATGATTAAACCACTCTGTGAAAGTTTCGTGGGCTTCCTACAATGCAAATTTTAAAAAAAGTTTTTATTTTCTTCAACAAAAGGTTTTAAACATTTGATTCTTAAAAATAATTTTATAGCCATCAAGAAATAAAACTGTTCATTTTATACACACACAAATCACTGTGAATATGTAAATGTTTTACCAAATGATAAACACCAGCAAAGCATGTGTGCTCTAGCACCTTCTCCAGCTCCCGTCTCTTGATCACATACGTACCGACAGTAATCATCCTATAAGGTGTACGTGTTTACTTATCTTATTCACCAGCCTACTGGATTTCAGGAATCAAAGCTGGATTATTTAAAAAACTTAGCCCTGTTACCTAACCTTATAATTACTTTTCTTTTTGGGGGGTACTGAGTGTTTGTGCTCGCCAGGCAAACGCTTGTGCCACTGAGCTACAGCCCTGGCTGATTATTTGTTAATCTTCTCTGTATTGTTCCAATTTTAGTATCTGTGCTGCCGAAGTGAGCACTGGCTGATTATTTGTTGAATACACTGTGACATTGCTGTGTATTCAACAAATAATTTTAATTTCAACAAGTCTAAATATCCTGGATTTCTGAGTATTGTGTATGGCTAGAAAAGTCTTAAGTTTTCAAAGACTCTTGCACATCTTCATTACTTTTCTCATCCCCTTCCCCTCCCTCCTTCTCCGTGTTTTCATCCCCTTCCCTTCTTTAGTACATGTGTGCAGTCTGTAATGTTTCCATTCCATGGCAGAGTTGGTACATGTGTAACACATCTAATTCCTTCTGTCCCTGACCCTTCCTTCCTGCCTTCCCCCTTCCTCCAGCTCTAGATCTCCTACCCCCAAGAAAGCTTCACTCTATCACTTCACTTCCTCTGATGTATCTTTCATTTTCACTCTGGTCTTCTCACCTAAGACAGACAATGGGATACTTAAGTTACGTGCCTGTCTTACTTCACTTAGACAAGGTACATTGATTTTCCTATACACTGGTCGAGTTTTCCTCCTTAATGCAGAATGGTGGTCCACCGTCACCATCTACACTTTCATCTTTTTGGTTTTACACCGTATAACTTGCTTAGTTGGCTATGATGAGACAACCATGGTAATGAGGGCAAGGTCACAGTAAAAGTCCCTTAGTGTTTTACTCTTCACAACAGTTGAAAGAGAGGCAAACCAACTACTATTTCTAGAAACAAGTTCCTATTCTGAGAGAGGACCAGCATACATAATCATGAAGATTGTGGTTTTCTTTACAGTCTTACCAAATAAGCTCTAATGCACAAATGTTCTCTGACGGCATTATCAATTTCGGCAGGAAGTGAATTGTGTGTTCCTCTTTCCTCCCACAGATTATAGATTTCTGCTATAGAATCCCGAGGAATTTTCACAAATACTTCTTTTGCAGCTTCATGTTTTTTTAATGCTATGAAAAAAGATACACAATTTTCAATATATGTGAACTTCTATGCAATGGTTTCTCAAGGAAACAGATCATTAAACTTATAGTGAGCGGTAACTATTTCAGTTCCCAAGGTTCTGCTCTTCAAGTTCTTAGTGACCTCTCTACCCGATAAGCTGGCTCTTTCCTTATTTTGTGATAGTAACACAAAAGGACACTAATGTAGTTATATTTTCACATTATGTCTATATACTTTGTTTTTTTGAGACAGGGTCTCTCTGTAGTTCAGGCTGGTCCTGAATTCACTATGTAGTGTAGGCTGGCCTTTAACTCAAGGCAGTCCTCCTGCCTCAGCAGCTGCTTCTATAGCATAAAGCAATTATACGTTTCAAAGTCCAAGAGCCATAAGATCATATACCAAACTGGTAAAGAAAATGCCAATACACTGGTAAGTAGGCCTTGTTTCTCAATACTATATTTGAGTAAGCAGTGTTCTTTCCATTGGTAAAATTTAGTAAAACAAGAAACTAAATTCAAAAATAAATGGATCTGAAAAAAAACATAAAAATGTAGCACACCTAGGAATTTTCTCATTATTGCATTGCCTTGTTTCAGTGCTTCTGACCTCTGTGCTGGGTCAAATAACAACCAGTCAATGACATCAATTTTCACACGGTCCTCCTATTCATTCAAAAGGAAAAAAAGAAAAAAGTATCAATTTTGTTCCTTTGTAAAATATTCTTCAAAAATTAGGAGAATTATCTTATACTTGCATGTCTAGTGAACAACATGTCCCCTCATGTTATAAAATAATCTAACTTTCCATAGTTCAATTTCCTAGATAACAGCTCTCTATTAAAATTCAGAAAAATTTCTGATTCTATTAATCAGAAAGATTGCTGCCAAGTTTGAGGCCAACCTGGGCTCCACACTGAGCTCAAGGTCAGCCTCAACAGCATAACAATGTCCTGTCTCCGGGAGACAGCTCATTGGAATAAGTGCTTGCCTGGCAAGTGCAAGGGCCTGAGTTCAATCCCCTATTCCACCATAAACAAAAACAAAGACACATTCATTAAGAAAATTAAAGGACAGAAGTGACTATCATGCAGAAGCAGGGATCAAACCCTGGTCCCTCTGCTTACCACCAGGTAAGTGCTTAGTCCACTGAGCTATACCACCAGCCCTGAAGTGACTAAATTTTATAGTAGAAGTTCATAAGGAACAAAATAAAGGATACCTGCAGTTACCCAATACCCTTACATTCCACTTGAAATTACCTGAGTAGTATCACTGTCTTGGTCTGGGCTCAGGTCGTGAGGACTGAATTCACTGTCATTTTTCTTTCGAATATTCTCAACTACAGTTTTTGTTATTGTTGCAACGTCCAAATCTAAAACATTTTTTGAAATGACAAAACAAAACCAAGGACAATTACTGATACTAATACTCTCTACACACGTATAATGACTTAGTAAATCTGAAATGGCAGTTTTGCTTTTACTGAAAGGTTAGGGATCAAACTGGGCTTCACATGCTAGGCAAGTATCTTACCACTGAACCACATCCCCAGCCCTTGGAACAACAATCCTTTTTTTTTACAGAGCTTCCCTGAAAATTTTATTCCTTTTTATCTCCCTCTCAAGAGAAACAAGATTCAAAATTTAAAAGGACCAATATTCTAAGAATCAGCATGACAATCTTCCTATAAAGGTACATAGATGAAGTCACAACCACTTTTACCTGCTTCCCTAGCCAGCTCCAGGGAAATATGGCGATGTTCAAAATCGGTGACACCTTCCAAAAATAAGGCATACTGGGCCACAGCAAGGTCTTGAGGCAAATGACAGCAGTAAAATGCTATGAGATGTGTATTCCCCTCATTTATTAAGAGCTGAAAATGGAAAAAAGCAAAGTAGGTTAATAATAAAATAAGTTTTAGAATAAGTAGTGTGTTTTGTGAGAAACTGAACATTGAAGCCAAAGGTACTAAAACGCTTTACTAAGATGAAGTTACGGCAATTCAAAGGTCCCAAATGAATGAGTTTCCTGCCATTGGGTGTTCAAGTAATACCACTCTGATTTTTGTTTTAGTTAAAATAGTAAAGAATCAAGATCTAGGTTTTCAAAGTTTACCTGTATGTATGTCTTTAAAACTTCAATTGAAACTTCTTCCTTCATAGGAGAAAAGACATAATTCAGTTAAAATAAATGCAACTGCTTAGATGTACCAGTAATAATACTTCTTTAAACAGCAGCTTTTTTTTTTTTTTTAAAATTTAGTACAGGGTCCACAGGGTCTCACTACACAGATCAGACTTACAGTGATCCTCCAGTTTTCAGCTTTCCAGGCACTGGGATTATAGGCATGTGCCACCATGCCCAGTCTCAATACCAGCTCAGTGCACCCTAGGGGGGCGGAGCCAGAACGGTGTGCCAGGATCGAACCCTGGTCTGCGCCTGCCTAAGCAGGTGCTTCACTCTGCTGAGCTATCTAGCTGGCCCTAGTAATAACATTTCTAATAAAAATTCTGCTACAAAGTCATTTAATAATTTTAATATACACTATTAAAAAATACCCGTACACCAGGCAAAGCTCATATAGCACCTGACTTTACCTTACCACAATTCTTTGAGGGAACTCAGTTCTACTGTTCATACTGTACAGAGTAAGAAGCAAAGACCAAGAGTTCTTTTCCTTCTTAGCTCAGAATTCCACAGCTGAAGGTGCTGCCTAAGGATGTGAACTCAAAGGTCTACACCAAAGCTCAAGCTCTCAACTACTGTATTATTGTTTCTACAAGTACTCTTCACAAAATGTTACCAAACATTTAGAAAAAAAAGGAAACAAAGGTTCAGACTCTCACAAAGAACTCAGTCTGGCTCAGCTAGCTTAGCAGCTTGATCAGAAGTTGGATACTAATGAGGACATAGTTCTTAAAAGTCAGAAAGCTGACATCCTGTGGCCACGCCTAGAAGCCCAGGGGTCTCTCACAGTGAGTTATCACAAGATGACCATTTGAGATGACAGCAAAGATGTTCCCACACTCATCACCATTTCTAGAGGACACCAATAAAACTATGTGCTTTCCTATTGATCCCTACACAGCATCAACTTTGCAGAAGCTACACTGTTTTGATTTACTTTGGTCTGTAGCCCCAGGGTGCGGAAAAACAGAATGAGGTGAGTCATGAAGCGGAGCAGGTGCCCAGGGAGTTTGCTTCTGCTCTTAGAGAGCCACCCGCTGAACTCATCCATCAAACCTAGGGGCCATCAAAGCAAAGGATAAAAATCAGATAAACATTACCAAGATACGAAGTGTGATCAAAAACATGGCAAACACATTGTCAATAACCTTTCTCAAAATAGTCCACCTCACTTCAGTGTACCCATTATTTTCTGCCATTTTCTGAAGCAGCTCTGGAATTTCTCTACTGTCTATTTGCACCATTTTATTTTTATTTTTTTGTCAGTACCAGGGATTAAATTCAGGACCTTGAGCTTACCAGGCAGGCACTTAGGCTGCTGAGCTATCTCCCTGGCCCACTCTCCTTTACTTTGTTTTGTTTTGTGGGGGGACAACGGATTGAACTCTGGACCTTGCACTTGCCAGGCAGGCACTTATTCTACTGAGCTATCTACCTCCCCAGCCCCCACTCTCCTTTACTTTGAACACAGGTTGTCTTGTAACAAGCTTTTTTTGGCGGGGGAGGGGGAGGGACAGTGTTCAGTCTTGCTTTGTAGTTCAGGCTTGTCTTGAGCCCATTACGTAACCCAGGTTTGCCTTCAATACCCAGTGATGCTCCTGCTTTGGCCTCCTGAGCGCTGAATATAGGTGTGTACCACCATGCCTGCAAATTTTTAAAATTTAAACATGTACTATATCTTCCAATCACTCTATTTACCTCATTGTTACAGTGCTGTTAAGTTACCATCTCACTGTTAAAAGCCACTGTATAACTATATACTCTTAAACAGATTCTGGGTTAAACTAAAACTTTATTTTACAATAATAAGTAAAAAGCTACAACCAAATAGGTGAATATTTACAAAGCTTAAAAATGTGGTAAGTCATGCATTGCTTTGATAACTTATAAAAATTACTTTAAGAAAATAAGGAACTCAAAGTAAAATAAAACTATAACTTACCATCAATGTTTCCCAGGATAAGGAATTTTTGAACTATATGATAATGTTCTTGATTCTCTTCCAGAACTCTCTGAAAAAGATTTTTACATTTTCTGTGAGTTTTCTGTAGTCATTCTGAAGTATCTACACAGTGTTAAACTAAAAATCTCAAACGTTTGAAGGGATACATTCAGTAGGAATTGAAGGCATCAAAAAGATCAACATAAAAGATGGGATAGATACTGTTTTTATAATATACTCAAAAAACCCCACAAAAAACAACAACAACAACAAAAAAAAAAACAAAGAAAAATACTCAAGGTTTAAAAACCCAGGATTGAATTTATCTTTGAAAGTAGAGAACTACTGTAGAGCAATTTAACCTCTAGGAACATAACTGTTATTCTTTATATTTTCTATTAATCTAGTCACAATATGGTGGACCAGAAAGGATCCATGAATTAAGCAAAATAAATTATAAGCTTTCTTTGAAAAACAGCAACCATAGTAAGAACCATTATTTTCTTCTGTACATCAATGAATAATTAAAAAAAAAAATAGGTAGAGTAGAAAAATCCATTTGTATACACAGCTCAGTTTTTTTCTTTTTTGTGCAGTGTCTCACTACGCAGCCCAGTCTCACAGTGATCCTCCTGATTTCTGCCTCCCTGGTGCTGGGATTACAGACAGATACCACTATGCCCAGACTCCATGGTGGGCT
This sequence comes from Ctenomys sociabilis, assembly GCA_004027165.1. Lineage (NCBI taxonomy): Eukaryota > Metazoa > Chordata > Mammalia > Rodentia > Ctenomyidae > Ctenomys > Ctenomys sociabilis. The sequence goes on from PVKA01010719.1 coordinate 21,615, forward strand.
CAGTGCACCCGAAGGCGGGGCCGGCGCAGCATGAGGAACCAGGGTTCGAACCCTGGCCCCAGCGCTATACTGCCAGCCCTCTCAGTTTCTTGAAAAATTAGTTTTGTGAAGTGATTCTCTCCTCCCTCTCATGCTGGGGACTGAATGCAAGGCCTGTGCACTGAACTACTTTCCCGATTCTTCTTTGATTCTAAGGCTGGACTTGAATTTGCAATCCTCTTGCTTCACTTTCCAGAGTGCTGTGATTACAGGCATATGTCACCAAGCCCGGCTTAAATTATTTAATTTATTTAATTATTTTAAAGAAGTATTACTTTTAAAAACATCAGTTATTTGGGGGTCTAGGAAAAAATCTTATTAATTCTCCACTACATATTTTAAATTTTCAAGAAATAGAATTAAACCGAACATATGCATATATTTGCATATATGCAATAGCCAATCTTAAACCAAAGACTAATGAATCGTTTGCATAATTTTCTGTTATTTTAAAGAGTATCTCTAGCCTAGAGTGGTGGCACAAACCTGTAATCCCAGCACTTGGGAGGCTGAGGCAGTTAGATCAATGAATCTGGGGCCAACCTGAACTACATGGTGAGACCCTGACTCAAAAAAAAAAAAAAAGTTTTTAATTTCATAAACAGTCAAAAGAAAGAAAGGAACAAAGTTTCACAATTCAGCTAGTACACAACAGAATAACATTTCCTTACTCTACATTGACTAAGTTTATATTTACATTTACCTTTTTATCAGTAGCTTGAAGTTCTTCAAAAACCTTTTCTAAGGTCCAACTTCAAAAGAATAAAACAAAAGGATAGAATAATATTAATATGAAAAGGGTTGTGAAATAAAACTTTAAGGCACATACCAAAAATCACTAGGATTGTAAAAGCAAACCAACACACTCACTTTGCCTCTAGATATTCTCTAGGGAGTTCTTCAGTTTCATTCTGAGCCATGACTGACAGCCGGATCTCCTGCTCCACCAGGTTGTCCACCATCACCCGGAAGTAGGCCCACACAGTATCTTCCCAGGTGTCACAGACAGGAAGAAGCTTTGTTCCCATTCCCAAACAGAAACAGACCCATCAACAAAAAGGAAAGGCAATGGTATCCACTGACATGAACAATATAGTTATTTTATGATAGAAACATTGCAGATTTAATAAAATTATGCTAAAAACTTTATTTTAGTTTGGACTAAGACTTTTTTCCATGCCAAATTCACAATACCACTGATTGTACATGCTGATTCAAGACTGCATTTTAACTGATTACAGCATCCCTCAAAATAGCTGCAATATGTAGGGGATAGGAGAGGCTGTAAAAAGCACTATGCAAGACCACCTGAGTAGACACTGTCTCTCGGTACTTCTCTGGACAAAGCTTTGGATATTAGAAGTCATCAGTAATTCAACTAAAGAGTTTTAAGTTAGAAATTAAAGCCTTATTTCATCAAAGCATCATGCCTATATAGAATATATCATGTTAAACCACTATTCTGTTTCATAATTATCTCTATCATTGCTATTTCAGAAAACAGCTTAAGTTTGTAAGATTTTTATAGAACATACTAGAATACTTTATGCATCTAGCTTTAATCCATAGAAAAAAATATTACAACACTGCATACCTGTTTGAGATTTCCACTTAAAGCTGCATAAATTGCTCTCTCATATTTATTAAAACGTTCCTAAAATATAATGAATATAAACAGATTTGAAATACTTTTTTATTAGTGTATTAATTTTCCTCCTAGTCTGGAATACTGCCATTTCTTCTAGATAGAATTTATATTCTGAGTTTCTAAATTTTAAAGATCTAATAAGGAAGAACCTTATAATTTGATGAAATATTACAATCTTTAAGAAAAGTCCAGCCTTTAAATTTCATTTATAGGATGAAAGCAGACCCAACTCTTTAATAGATGTTCTGATTATACAGTAAAACCAAATTCTAGTCCACAGAACAGAAATAGGTGATTTTTCCTAGAAAGTTTCTAACTGCCAATTATCGTTGATGCTGCCCTAAGAACACCACCAAAACAAGACATGCATACATCTGTACCTGACTCATAACGTTACCCTGTTTACTTGTGGGGTTCTGTAAATTGCATTTCTAGCTTTCTAGACACGCAAATGGGAGATTTCAGACTCCGTCGAGATAACTGAACCCATCTCTGCTGTCTGTCTCCAGAAATCGTCCTCCAGTCTTTGCTCCCCTCCTACTCCATTCCCATCAGTACTATCTAAGATGAGCCCTTATTATTTAGTGGCCGAATAACTTTGACAGTTTTCAGTTCCTACAATTTAGAATTCTATTTTCCATGTCTTAATTTCTAACACACGGCTACAGTGGGCCTTCAAAGTTCTGCAATGCTTCTGATACTCAATTGTACAATCAAAGCTCAGGACCTTGCAGCCCAGGTCAGGCTTGAACTTGCAAAACTCCTGCCTCAGGCTAAAAGGAGCTGGGATTATAGGCATGCATCACCATTGCAGACTCACCAATTAAATTTTTAGGGATTGTTCTCTTCATCTTTTCTGAAGCCTTCTGGATTTGAGGGAGGCCACAATTTGCATGTTGTTCTCATTTTTAGGAATGTATATGCTGTGTCATTACAGAACTGACTATAAAGTATTTCTTTTAATAAGCCCTCTCTTCTATCCTGGCAAACCTACCATTCCTCAAGTCTCTCAGTGTGTCTATCCTACCTGGAATCCTTTCCCTGTTCTCATTCTCAATGACTCAAATGCTACTGAGCTTTTTAATTTCTATTCAACCATCACCACTAGGAAGCTAACGTTAAGTTTTATCCAACGTTTTTCTCAACTTATTAGGCATATCCTTATATTTTTGCCTTACATCAGTGTTTAATTTTTATTACTTGGGGCTGATAGTTAATATCATTTCTCAATTTCACCTGAACCTCTCTGAAAACAGAACTTCAGTTTCACGCTCCTCTAAACATTTCCTAGCCCCTCAGTAGACCTGGAGTAAAAATCAGTGCCAATAAATCTGTTATTTATCTTACATCTTCCGCCATCCTCCAGCAACTAATTTTCCAAATGCGTCGATATGGATTCCCTTCAACAGGTTCTAACTCTGCTCCTATTTCTATAAAACAGTAAAATAAATACACAATTTAAGACACTTTTATCTCCATCATGTAGTTTTCAAGAGAAAACTACATTTCATAAAGACTGGCACTTAGGGCAAAATGCCTTTATCCCATCTATCAGAATAAAATCTGCCATACCTCTGTTAATGTTAGGGTCGTGGTAGAGTTTCCAGCCTTCCAGTGTAGCAGCTCTCCATGCCTGACCACAGCGTTTACAGAGCCGCTGTGCCTACAGGAACAAGAAAGATGACACTGTATCTGGGTTGTATTGAAAAGGACCTGTGCCTTTACAGTAGAGCATAATCTATATACGGTGAGATTAGGTTATCTGTGGTGCCAATGCTAGAGTAGTAGACGATTAGTAACAGCATTCTATTTTACCAACTGCATATGTATTTCCGTGGTCTCTGTGTTTTTATTTTTATAGCAATTCCTTTTCTCTGGGACTTTAGGCTTACACATGGGTTCTTGTGGTACTCATCTGCAATTAATTTTGCTAGAAACACTGGGTAAAATAGGTTGAAGCATTGGAATTATATAAAAGTATTACCAAATATTGTTAGGTGCTATGACAAAGGTGCCACTGCTCATTTCATTTAGCACACTGACAATAGTTTTTAAAGCTCAAACTGATCAAGAAGAAATATAAGCACTAATACAGCTTTTAAGTGTCTACACAGTGTCTGCTAGGGTTAGCTTTATTTTTACTTTTTCAGATCTAAGGAGTAAACCCAAGGGAATCACACTGAACCACACTGGCAGCCCTTTCCATTTCTGAGACAGGGTACCAAATTATCACCTGCCTCAGCCTCCTATAGTATGTAAATTACTGACATGAGCCACCATACCTAGCTTATATTTTAGACTCTTAAAAATAAAAAGTACAGCTGGACATAATGCTATCAGTATTCTGGGTGGCTGAGGCAGGAGGAACATAAGTTTGAGTCCAGCCTGGGCAACTTAGTGAGACTCTGCTTCATAAATAAATAATAAATAAATAAATAAATAAATAAATAAATAGCTTGGGATATAGCTCAGTGCAAAGACCCTGGGTTCCATTCCCAGTAGTTTAAAAAACAAAAATCTCAGAAGTAGAAATAATGAGGCTATACCTATGGTACACATAATACAGAGAAGCACAGTTTGACTTGTTGAAGGGTTCTCTAAGAATTAGAGCCATGCAAACTAGTGGGCAAATCAGTGTGCAAGTCACCACTGGAAATAATAAGGAAGACAGATCTAGAAATACTATTGGTAAGATCAACCCACTGAAGAAGTACATTACATAGCCACAAAGATGTCTTTCACCTTAAAGAGTCTATGGCTCTTTGAAACTGAACAAGCAGGGTATTATGCGCTTTACCTCATCTGTCATTCCAGCACGGATTAGAGTAAAGAGGTATTTAAGTAATCGAACTTCATCTTCTCTATCCAGATCATCGAGGGGCATTTTCTGCCTTATAGGAGCATCAGGATCCTGTAAAACAATCATCACCTCTTAATGCAGTGCTTGAGATCAAACCCTGGGCACTGCACGCACAAGGCACGCACCCCACCCTGGGCTACACCCTCGGCCCTATACCTGTGTACACATTATAGATTACAAAGGGATGATAAGTCTGTCCTGAGTTATACATAGAAATATATTCTTTTATGATTTAGTTTAACAAAGGGAATACAAGTGTCAAAAATGTTCCCAATAGTCTGCTACAAGCTCCTTGGGTGCTTTTTGGCCCATGAGCACGTGCCCTGCTCAGGCAAGGTGGGCACCACAAGCGCAAGGTGGCACCAGGCAACTCATTATCACAGCACCTACATGGCACGGCACCGCGAAATGAGTACACCTAGACAGCAGCCTAGCAGGAAAAACTGATGGGATCTATACTGTGACTACAAAGTGACTTTACGAGAATATATGGACAGAATCTATTAAATACACATTCTAGTATTAACGCTATGTAAAATACAACATTGTTCAATTCAAAGAAAGTACGTTTATAATAAATAAAAATCCCCTAACGTGATTATTCCCACCTAATCCTTTCCATGAGCTTTTAAACATTTAGTATACTATACTCTCTTCACTTCAGAAGCAAATAGCACACATTCTACATGAAATTCAAACAAAAAAATTTAAATATGACTTAATCCAAATGTTACTGAATGTATTGCAATGTAAACATCAAGTCAAAAACTGAAGTACACCAGGTCAATTGGCCACTTTCACAAAGATTTTACAGATGCATTCAATTTTGGAAGATGGTCTCTCTGGCAAAAAGGAAATCATCACTTTCTAGCTGTTAAGAGTACATGATTTTCAGCTTTTGCTTGGTACAAAATAATTTAGCTGTAATTCATTTCAGTAGTTTCTAGACAATTTTCATTACAGGCCATTTCTGTTACCAAATGGAGTTTTATGAGCTTTCTCAATTGCTACTTATTCATTACTTAAACATAAACCATCTACCAATCACAAAGCTCTAGTCCTTTATTTCTGAAAGTCTGACACCTGTTCTTTTCAAAGCCATTGTTTTTCTATTACTCATGTCCCATAGCAACTTTTCTAACTCCCAGTTAACTCACAAGGATGTATTCCAGCCACATTTTCTAAAAAACAAGTTTTCGTAAGTTGCTACGTTATAATTAAAGAGTCAAATCTAAGCATCAAATCAAAATTGATTTGTTTTTAATGGTGGCATATTGGGTACACTTTCCATATTTTCTTCTACAATTTAAAAGCAATGTGAGAATAAAATATGCAGATAGCTAAGAGTACAATGCTAGTCTGTATAAACTTTGGGAAATTACAATAAAGATCCAAAAGAAAAAATTTTAATTTTTTTTTTAATTTTTAATCTTAAAAAACACACCTTTCAAAAAACCTTTACTTGTAATACTTACCAATTCAGTGACAAGTGGGCGGGCACTTCCTATGGAAGAAGCTAGCTGCCGTTGCTTTAAAATATGCAGGGTATTTTCCCTAAAAGAAAACATACCAAACATTTTTTAAGGGACAATTAAATGGGCTTGTTTTTTTTTTTTTTTTTGTCTTTTTGAAACAGGGTGTAACTATGCAGTTCATGCTGGTCTTGAGTTCACTTTATTTGTAATGTATTTAGTGCAGGGTCTACAGGGTCTTACTACACAGATCGGACTCAAAAGTGATCCTCCTGTTTTCAGCCTCCCAAATGCTGGGATCACAGTGCGCACCACCACACGCAATCTTTGAGTTCACTTTGTAGCCCTGGCTGGTTTGAACTCATAGTCATTCTCTTACCTCAGCCTTTTAAGTGCTGAGATTACAGGTTTATGCCACCAGGCCCAGTCCAAATGGGCCTATTAAAAAAATAAAATAAAATAAAATAAAAAATTCACAAAAAGTTGACAAAACTAGAAAAGAAAAATAAAAAGCAAAAATCTCTCAGAGAACAGCAGTTTAAGATGACTGCTGATGTTGAGCACTTTTTTTTTACGTCTTTACTGGTCATATACCTTTTATGAAGTATCTGAGTCTGCTTTTTTTTTGGCCAGGTTATCTTCTAATAAGTTGTAGTTGTTTACAAGCAACTAAGTGTTCTATGTGTTTCTACCAGTCTGTGGCTTGCTCTCCTTTATTTTTCCAATGGTGTCTTTTAATCAGAAATTTTTGCTTTTTATTTTCTGAGACAGGGTCACACCATGGTTACTCTTGAGTCATCAGAATGTTAGGATTATGGGTTTGTAAGTTTTCAATTTTTATTTCATCAGCTCTTTTTTTCTTGAGTTTGTCTGGAAGTTCTAGCAGGGGAGTACAGCTACTCCTCTACCCTTGACCTAGCTCAGGTGGTCGTCCTCTTCAGCGAACATGAGTGCACAGCTTTGGGAGACGCACAGTGGAACACTCCTCCACCCCCACATCAGCTGAATTAACCCTGGTACCACTGGGGTGGCAGACACAGTAGTCGGATCGCCCTCATATCCAACTGTTTTTTTTTTTTAATCATTACTTTCTGTAACCTAAGAGACATGTATCTATCTCCTAAGTTACAAATGTACATCCCTGCATTTTCTAGCTAAAGCATGACAGGCACAGCCTTTACAGCAAGGACTGTGACCATCTGAAATTGTTACATGCATGTGAGGAAGTTGTCAAGGCCAATCTTTTTTCAAACAGACAGTGTACTTCCATACTTTACTGAAAAGACATTTCATTTTCCCACTGTACTAATTAGATGCCTTAGCTAAAAACCAAGTCATGAGTGTGGGTTTGTTTTAAGGTCCCTATTCTGAAACACTAAGTTTTTAAACAAAGAATAGCTAGCTGAGAACAGTAACACAATCCCAGCATGTAGGAGAGTGAGGCAGGAAGATAGGAGCATGATACCAGCCTTGATTATATAGCAATGGTCTTGCTGTGTAGCCCCAGCTGGCCTCAAAATTTGAAGTGATCCTCCTCCTCAGCCTCCCCAGTACTGAGATTACAGGTGTGCGCTACCATGGCTAGCCCCTTCTTTATTTATTTTTTTCTTTTTGGCGGAACCAGGCATTGAACTCAGGCCTTTGCACTTGCCAGGGAAGTGCTTATTCTCCCTGGCCCCCTCTTCTTTACTTCTTAAAAGCCTCTTCGTATTCATAACTTTCTAAGAGAAACATTCCTTGGTTATCTCTTCTATTTATAATGTACTTACTGTCATCTTGTATCCCTGAATTTTATTTTTTCCTAATGCTCTTAATCACAATTTGCCATTTAATTTTAAGTAATTGTAAATTCTACAAAGGAAAAACATCTGTTTCATTCACAATTTGAACAAAATAAAAACTGAATGAATTTTTATTGAAAGATGAATGAAAAAAATAAATGTTAAGTAACTTCAAGTATAAAAGCATAGTGACTTACCAATATACTGATTTTGCATAAAACTCAATATTATCAGGAAAATCCCCAATTTCTTCTTTGGCAATACTCTCTAACCAATCTACCACCATCTAGGGGAAAAAAGCTTAGCATTATCCAAAAAAATCTATGAGAGTTTTATTTATATTCCAAGCAGCCAGGGTCACTGCAGCCAGCTTTCAGATTCTGACTTAATTTTAATTAGAATAGATCAAGTTGTAATGAAATTAAGATGTTTGAATTTTTTTTTTTTTTAAATTTAAAAAATACTTCAATAGTTCCTATTTTTTCTCCTTTTTTGTTTTTAAAGACTTGGTCTTGATATGTAACCCAGGCTGGCCTCAAACTTGCAGCGGTCCTCCTGCTTGGCCTCGGAGTACTAGCATTCCAGGAGTGCCTCACCATGCTTGGCTCTCCAGAATTAAAAAATAAGTAAACAGTAAAAGTATTTTAAACATACCTGGCACTGTCGGACAAGTGACTCTCTCTGAAACAATGCTTCCACAAATGTTTTCTCACTGGCATTAATAGCCTATTATAGAAATTATTTCAAGGAAGAAAAAAAAATGCTCTGAGAATATTATTTCAAGAGAAAAGTAAAGTCAATTAGAAATGATCACCTATACATAGATGTTCTACCACAATAAACCTGAATATTTCAAAAAAATATTCATAAAATTAAAACACCAAGATCAATGTGCAGTTGTTCTTATCTGACATTTTAATTTGTTATCTGTGTTAAAAGAATGTAAACACAAAATAAAATTTTAAAAAGTAAAAACTGTAATAAATGGCTGGTTAGAAGCATGTTACATATTAGGAAATGAACATTTAGGAACTTCACAATATATTCATGTAACACAGCAGATGCTGATAAGTATAACATAAGGCTCATTAAGACTATCTTTCAGAGACAGGACAGAACTAATCTGTGTACCAAAAAGCTACATTGTGACTACTTCAAGCACAGGCCAAACCTATTAATAATCTATTTTTACTCAATGGGTTAAAGGAGACATGAACTGTTTTTATTTTCCTACTATAGGTTGAACCCAAGGCCTAAGGCTGGGCTCAAACTTGTTATTCTCCTGCCTCAGCCTCCCAGAGGGCTGGGATTTTTTTTTTTTTTTTTTTTTTTAATGTATTTAGTACAGGGTCTACAGGGTCTCACTGCATAGATCAGACTTGCAGTGATCCTCCTGTTTTCAACCTCCCAAGTGCTGGGATTACAGGCATCTCACCACCATACCCAGTCTCAATCACTGTCTCAGCGTGCCCTGAGGGCGGGGCCAGCACGGTGTGCTAGGGATTGAACCTTGGCCCCTATGCTCTGCCTAAGCAGGTACTTTAATCCACTGAGCTATCTAGTCGGCCCTGAGGGCTGGGATTATAGATCTGTGCCCAGCTAAACTTGGTGTGTACATGTGTGTGTGTTGAACATCAAATTCAAAGCCTCATGAATTTATGCAAGCACCACCTCTGAGTTAGATCCCTAGACCTACATAAAGTTCTTGACTAATGTCAAAACATCACTTAGTAAAAATATTTTCTAATTTAAAATATATCACTAACTACCTGATTAAAAAATCTAGCTAATAGTATAACTACAGTGAAATACTTTAATATCCAAAAGACCAAAAGAAGAATCCCTCTTACTACTTAATTTTGGAAAATGCAACTTAACATAATAAAACCAGGAAAATAATTAAGTTATAATAGTTAAGAAAAAATAATCAATGTCATCATTATTTGTAGATAATCAAAGTGCCTACCTGGAAACTAAAGAAAATGGGTGGGAATCTATGGAATTAATAAGACCGCTCAATAAATTCCTAAGTATAAAACAGACTTTCTATACAAATGGATGTTACTTTGTTGGTATTTATAGAATAAGGAGATGAAAAAGATAATAATAAAATACTTTAGGTTGAAGACTACAAGATAGAGATAAATGAAATTATTATAAATACAAACATTTTCTTTTTTGGACTACATAATATATAATTGCTTCAAACTTTTGAAATCAGAGAGTAAAAAATAATTCCCCCAAAAGGCACCTAAGGTCTTAATAGTTTTATAAGTATATTTTTATTAAGCTTTCAAAGAACAAGTGATTCTTACATTTTTCAACAGAACACAAAAAAGAAGATTCCTGAATTTGTTCTGCAAAGACAGAACAATTCTAGACACCAAAACTGAATGAGGATAGACTACCAAAAAGAAAACACAGTTAAGAAATTCTAAATAAAATATTAGCTAATACACTTTGTGGAGGTATTTAGGAATGCAACATGACTAAGACTTTATTCTGAGATAATTCAGTGCTAGGAAACCTATTACTATAACCCATTACACCAACAAATTAAAGCCAGTATCTATATAAGTATATTCTAATTCAGTAAATCAAAAGATAAGAAACCCTTAATCTATGGTAAAACATCAAATGTGAAGATGAAAAGCAAAAGCATTCTTTTCAAGAAGAAAAGACCTAGGCATGATGGCACCTGCCTACAACCCCAGCACTCAGGAGGTTGAGGCAGGAAGAGCATCATGAGTTCAAGGCCAGCCTGGGCTACATAGTGAGACCCTGTCTCAAGCTCCCCTACCCCCATAAGAAAAACAAAGAATGTCTACTATAACTGATATAATTCACCATTATATGGGTGCTCCTAGTCAATACAATGAGGAAGAAAAAGAAGAAAGAAGGACAGGGCTGGGTAGATAGCTTGATGGTGTAAGCGCCTGCCTGCTGAGCTCAAGGACCTGTTTGACCCTCAGCACCACATGCCACAATGGCCCAGAAACTGGGCGTGGGGGACGCATGCCTGTAATCCAAGCACTGGAGAAGCTGAAAACAGGTGGATCACTACTAGTCTGATCTGTGTAGTGAGACCCTGTATCAATAAATAATAATAAAATGAAGTAAGACAGATACTGGTCAGGAAGGACTAAGGAAAACCCACTATTTTCAGATGACAACTGTTCACATACAGAACCAAATAAACTCCAGGTAAAAATGTACTAGAGCAGTGAGATGGAGAAACATGAGCTGTATACATAGTAATTGTCTACTTCAAAGTAGTAGTTAGGGAAAAAAAAAATGCAGAAAGATGCTATGACCAATGTGAAGATGCAACATGGTAAAGATGCCATTTTCCACAAATTAATTGACAAATACAGTATTATTCTCTCTCTCTCTCTTATTCTCTCTGTCTCTCTGTCTCTGTCTCTGTCTCTCTCTCTCTCTCTCTCTCTCTCTCTCTCTCTCTCTCTCTCTCCCTCGGAACCAGGGATTGAACTTAGGCCCTTGTGCTTGCCAGGGAAACACTTATTCCACTGAGCCATCTCCCAGGCCCTAGTATTATTTTAATAAATATACTAAAAGAACTTTTAATAACATGAACATTGTAAAGTTCATTTGAAGAAAGAAGTATGCAAAAATAGCCAAAATGTATTTATAAATGTGAGAAAGAGACTTACTTTACCCAAATATGGAAATTTTAGCATTAGAATGTAATCATTAGGTATTGTTATGGTTTGGGTCTAGGTGCCCCTCAAAAGCCTCATGCAGTCATAGGATGCCTTCTGGAGTTCATGATAGATTACTGCGGGTGTGGATGCAGGGCAGGTAATTTGCATTTCAACGTATGGAGAGAAGAGAAGCTAGCTGCTTGAGCTGCTGGTACTCCCACCTTTTGCCCCTGCTGTGAAAGGCTGTCTGCCACCAGGGGCTCTGCCTTGGAAGCAGCTAAGTATGGACTGAAACTGTGAGCTAAATAAATCTTTCCTCCCCTCTTTTTGAGTGAGTGTCAAGTATTTGTCCCAGCAACAAGAGAAGGTAACTAAGGTAGGTATGTTCTCCAAACATGTATTAAAAAAAATAAAGAATTTTTAAATATTTTAAGAATTTTAAAATATTTTAAAAAGAACATTTCTGAGTTAAGAGTAACATGTATTAGTAGCTTTCAAGTAAATTAATCAATAAAACAAAATGTGCATTATAAATATGACTTGGTATATTATGAAGGTAACTGCAAATTAGCAAAAGATTACCTGCATGATAAATGGTATAGTCATTTGAAAAAAGTAAAAATTTTTTTTATAGTTCAGATAAATTTAAATATTTTTTAATTTTGTGACAAGGTTTTACTTTGTAGTTTACTCTCTACATACCCCAGGCTGGCATAGAACATGCAGCAACCCTCCTACTTCAGCCTCCCAAGCAGCGGGATTGTTACAGGCATGCACTAGCACATCTGGCTGAAAAATACCTTACAGTAGGTACGAAGGCTTTCCTTCCTTCCCACATGCTTCATCGGCCCCACCCATGGGTGCCCTGAGCTGAGGCTGAGCTGAGGCTGAGTCTGCATGTGCTGGTGCACCCTGTAATCCTAGCACTAGGCTGAAAACAGGAGGACCACTGCGAGTTTGAGCTGTGTGAGTGAGACCCTGTACCAAATACGAGCATGAAATAGAAAAAGAAAGGCTTTCCTTATAAGACACACGATAAGTAATGCAAAAGTAAAACATGTGATGTGAAAAGAGAAACTAACCCTTAAAGTTAAAAGAAACCGAAAGACAAGTTTATAAATATATAGTAAAATACAGGAAAATGAATAAAAACTATGAATATATACATAAAATATAAGTGGATTAAAAATGAAAAAAATAATCGCACTAGAGAGGAAAGATTTGCATATCAAAACAATGAGCTAAAGTAAACATTTCATACGCTGTACATGCACTGGTAAATGAAGTACGCAGTATGACAATCTCTAATTTTAGCCCAGTCATCTAACTCCCAGCATACAGGAAATACTTGTGCACATTATAAACACAAAACATTTTTCCTATTTTACTGACTGCTATAGCCAAAAATACTAGAAACATGTATGTATAGTGGAATGCCTAAAATGTAAAGTTACATTTATACTATGACACATTAAAAATAAGGTAAACTTCCAAGAACTGACACAAAAATTCAAATATCCCAGTACATACTGCAGTATTATACCACACAATGAAAAGAATAAAAAGACTTCTAACTTCTACCTTTAATCTCAAATACGAATACTCGACTACTATGTTTAAAATGCAGAAGCTCTGGATAGTTAAAAATCAAGTCCTCTTACTAAAAAATTGCCTTTAATTTTAATCATGTATAAAGGAAAATATTAATATGAAACTTACAGGAGTGGTTAGCATATTTCCATTTTGCAATGAAGACTGTATCCTGTCTCTGAGGAAACAATACAAAGTGAAAAGGCCTTATTTCAATATATGAGCTCACCTTTTAAGCTACTGCATGCGCAAACTGCATTTTATTTAGTATAAATACATGAGTTTGCAATTAATTTAGTCATTGAACTTTAAATATAAGTAGCAAACGCTTGTGGACACCTGAGCAATACTCACATTCACCAAAATACATCCTGAAAGTCTTTAATGGCCACTCGCTAAAGAACTTTTTTCATTAAAATTTTCATATGGTAACAATGAGATTTTCTTTTCTCTCAATCTTTTGTTTCATTTTGTTTTCATATTTTAAAATGGTCTTGCTACGTGGTCTATGCTGTCCCTGAATTCCTTACATAGACCATGCTCTGGCCTCTAATTCAAGATCCTCCCGCTTCAGCCAAGTGTAGGGACAATAGGCAAGTGCTGGAACTACAGGTATGTGCCACCAGGTCCAGCTTTAGTATTTCCTTTTAGCATGAGAAAGCAATGAGAGCTAAAGCCACTGAGCAACTAAGAGATGGATTATATTCTTTCAAGCTTCCATGACACAAAGGCACCCTCTTTCGGATCATTTCCATAATTTACTCTTCCTACATACTACTCCATTTTCAGTGCTTTACTTACATCTTTATATGTATCTAGTTCTTGGTAGTTATCATTTTTATGATCTGACAGCCCCATCCTCTCTCATAACTAATTTCTGTTGAAGCATTAGAAATGATAAGTCTCAAAAGAGCAAAACCTATTTCCAAACACAATTACTCTTCTAACTTGCCTAGTGGTTGGCTACCTTACATTGGTTTCCTTATGGCTCTACATAACTTTACCTATACAAAGAAACCAGCAGCCTCCAAGTGACCATCTCCTGCTGAAGAAGCCAGAGCATACTGGCTGTTTTGGAAAACTTCTGTAGTCCAGGCGTTGCTCTGTTCACCATCTTGTTCAATATATTCACCTGAATGAGAAACACAGAGTAAATGAACAGAACCCAAGTGAATTATGAGACAATTTTTCAATCTAGTGTATATGTAACAGGGACCCAAAATAAAGGGAGATAAGGAAAGAATGTGAAACTTTCTGATGACATGATGAACAAACATCCCAAGTCTATGAAAACTAAGAACCTACAGACTCACAAAGCACCACAAATACCAATCACGAAAGAAATAAAACCACATCAGGATGAATCATAATCAAACTGCTTACAGAAAACTCTCAGGAGCAGCCAGAGAAAAAATATCACATACAAAAAAACCAGAGGTAAGGAAAACAGCAGACTTCTGTGAGAAACAACATATGCTAAAACACAACATTGCTGAAAGAAAGAAAAAAAAAACCTATCAACCTAAAATTTTTTACCTTATCAAAACATCTTTCAAAAAACAAAAGTAAACAGAGACATTTTTTTTTCTTTTTTTTTTTTCCTTTTTTTTTTTTTTTGGTGGAACCAGAGATTGAACTCAGGCCCTTGTGCTTGTCAGAGAAGCGTTTATTCCACTGAGCCATCTCTCCAGCCCCAACATTTTCAGAAACAAAAAGGTGAAAAAATTCACCACCAGGCTAGGGTATACCTCAGCAGCACAGAGCCTCCATGCTAAGCACAAGGTCCTGAGTTTGATCCCCAGCACACAAAAAAAGAATTCACCAAAAGGCATAAACAGTAAGTGGTAAAGTATGTACTTCAAGCAGACGAAATCTGGCATCAGCTGGAAACCTAAATATACATGAAGGAAGAGTACTAGAAATGGTAGCTACATGGACACCTATATAAAAGAAAATATAGATTCTCATTTAAATCTCTTTAAAAGATAACAGCTTAATATAAAAATAATAAACACCGATGGCAACAGATGAACTTTCTACAATTCCGAGTTACCCATAACTATGTGTTCTCTAGGTATGCAGTGCTAAATGTAATATGAAGATACACATTACAAATTTTACCTTTTCTTTTTTTAACTGAACGTAATTTTTCCAGTAGAAATGACTCTAATTGAGCAAGATGTGTCAATGGGTATATACATAAAAGTTTAATGGACTCACATTCAACCACAGCAGCCATGGATACATGTTTCTTGCCTCATAAGAGCTATCCAGGGGTTAAGTACTATCAAGTCTATATATGACAAAATCATCATATGAAACAAAAGTAATAACATTTAAAAAATACCTTAATATATTTGAAAATTTTATACCATATAATAAACCAAGGCAGACATTTTCTTAAGACTGATACCCAAACATGTTATTTCTAAACAAAACTTTACTCAACTTCCTCTTTACTTCCAGTTTAGTGGTCTTAAACCCTTTTTGGGACTGAAGCATACAAAGGTATGAACCTCTCTCTGGAGATACAAAAAATTACCTGACAGAACAGTTTAAGAACCCAGGGTAAAAGAAACATTTTTCCCAAAGTTGTAAATAGTAAAATCTCTTTACATTTTTTTTGTAAAATGTTTGTTTTTATTAGTAGAGGTTTGTAGTGAAAAATGATTACACCTGTCGTGAGGAGCTGATATGTACATAAAACATATCTTTATTCATTTAACATCCTCTCCTTGTTTCCCTCTCTCTACCTTAGAATTACTTTACTTATCAAGGGAATTCAGAACTAAAGATTAACAACATGTTTTCTTATCCTTTAAAAAAGCTTTTGTTATTCAATGAAGCTACTGCTTTATAATGGAACAATTCAGAGATTAATGAAATATTAAATGCTCAAAAATGTTATCCAGCTCAGCGTGGCATATGCCTGTAATTCTAGTACTTAGGAGGCTGAGGCAAGAGGATTTCTGTGAGTTTGAGGCCAGTCTGGGCTACGTATTAAAATTGTCTCTCTAAAAAACAATCTCCACCCCAAAAGTTGGCTATTCATTTTTTTTTTTTTTAATTTTATTCATCTTAATGAGAAAGGATAAAGGAACAATGAAATAGTTTCAAAACAGGTTAGTAAGACAGTTAAAATAATTAATACATTGCGTATTATTGTCTTTGTAGTAGTTACTGGCTATTATTATTACTCAGATTACTTATTTATTTTGGTGAAACCAGGGACTGAACTCAGGCCCCTGCACTTGCCAGGCAAGCACTTATTCTATATCCCCAGCCATACTCTTTATTTTTGAGACAAGTTTTGCTGTGTGTTTGTCTAGGTTGGCTTCAAATTCACAATTTTCTTGCCTCCACTTCGCAAGTAGGTGGGATTATATGTACCCAGCACTGCACTGAGCTGCAATGATTTTTTATTTTATTTATTTAGTACAGGGTCTACAGGGTCTCTCTACAACAGATCCAACTGGCAGTGATTCTCCTGTTTTTTAGCCTCCCAAGGGATTAGAGGTGCGCCTGCACGCGCACGCTACCACACCCAGTCTCAGGTGCGTGCGTGTGTGTGAGTGCGTGCGTGTGAGTGCGTGCGTGTGTGTGAGTGCGTGCGTGCGTGTGAGTGTGTGCGTGTGTGTGTCGGCGCTACCAAGCCCAGTCTCAGTTGCTTGGTTAAAGCGCTCCTGGGGCCCTGGGGCAGGGCCGGCACAGCATGCAGGGGATTGAACCTAATGCGTTGAGCTATTTGGCCCACCCTGTAATGTTTTTTAAATTTAGTGGTTTACGTTCTGCTTTAGCACAGTTTTCAGGTTCATAGAAAAACTGAATGGAATATATTCCTGCCCCCGGGCACGCATGGCCTCCCTTCCTCCCTATCAGCATCTTGCACTGGAATGCTACACTGATGACAATTAGTGAACCTAATTGAAACGTCAGTAGCACCCAAAATTCGAAGTTGACACTAGGGTGTATATCAAGTGGTACAGTCCAGGGGTTCTAACAAACACATGAATTACAGGTGTGTGCCACCACGCATGGACTCAGCTGCTGGTTCAGCAAGCCCTGGATGCAGGGCCAGTGAGGCCTGTGGGACCAGGAATCAAATCCTGGTCCCTGTGCTTGCCAAGCAGGCACTTAGTTCACTGAGCTATCTTGCTGGCTCTTGCCAGCAATCTTTCTACTCCCTTCACAGTTTTACCTTTTCCAGGATGTAAAATAGTTGGCATCATACAGTACATAGCCTTTTCATATCATTTTCTTTCATTAACAATATGCTTTCAAGATTCCTCTATTGCGGGTGGTGGTGGTGCGCACCTGCAGTCCAGCTCTGGAGACTAAGCGGAGATCACAAGTCTGAGGCAGCTTGGACTACACTGAGCAACCCTATCTTAAAACCAAAAAAGGTGGCTCAGCAGAATAAGTGCAAAAAAAAAAAAAAAAAAAAAAAAAAAAAAAGGTTCTTCATGGCTTAATAAGTTATTCTCCCTCACACTAAATAATATTGCATTTATTGGAGAAATTATAGTTTACTCATTTACCAACTGAAGCCTGGAGTGGTGGCACATGCCTATAACCCTAGCACTTAGTAGGCTGAGGCAGGATAGTAGTGAGTTTGAGGCCAATCTGTGCTATATAATGAGTTCAAGGCTAGTCTGAACTACATGAAATGCTGTCTAAAAAAAAAAAAAAAAATCCAACTGCAGGACATTTTGATGGCTTCCAAATCTTCAGGAATAAAGCTGCTATAAACTCCCATATGTAAGGGGCCAGGGAGATGGCTCAGTGCAATAAGTGCTTCCCTGGCAAGCACAAGGGTCTGAGTTTAATCCCTGGTTCCACCAAAAAAACAAGTAAATAAGCAAAAATAAAATACCACCCATACGTAGGCTTTTGTTTTGGGGAACAAAATTTTAATTCACATGGATATACATCAAAAAGTATAACTACCAGATTACACAGTAAGAGCTGCTTTAATTTTGTAAGAAACTAACATGGCCATTTTGTATTTTCTTCATCAGCAAAACTTCCAATGGCTGTTCTGCATTCTTAGATTCAGTGGTGTCACAGTACTTTGCATTTCTGCCACTGAGTATGTATGGGACAGTGTCTGGCTTTCATCTGCAATTCCCTGATAATATCTGATGTGAAGCACTTTTTTTCATCTGCTTTTTTACCATCTACATACCATCCCTGGTATGGAGAGTTGCCCATTTTTTTCTCTTTGTGTTTTAGTTTTCTTACTGTTGAGTTCTATGAATTCTTTGTATATCTTAGGCTTTTTTAAAAAGCAGATTTCTTTTTTCCCCCAAAGACACTTTATATGGAGCTTTACTATATGAAAAACAGAGACACTCTGGATGACCTCCTGGCCTTTCCTGTCCCTGTCCCTCTCAAGCATAGTGTGGAAAAGAACGGATTGGTGCAGTTCAAAGAGCTATAAGTACTAAAGTTTGACCAATGCTAAAGTAAAATCAGCTTACCTGATTGCTACAAATATTTTCATATTCTTCCACAAGGTCAAAGACTGTAGATAAAGAATGCTTCAGAAAAGATTGCAGGAAATCAGGAAACATGCTTGATGAGGCTAAAACACATGAAAAAGAACAGAAATAAAGAAAAGTGACACACTTTAGATAATTTGTTTTAAAACATAGCTACAACTAAGAATCTAACTGGCAAAATACAAACAACATACAGTTTACTATTGTAACTATTTTGAAGTGTGCAGTTCAGGGGCGGTGTAGATCTCCACCTTGCTGGGCCCCAGCACCAGTGTTCCCCACCCAGGCGGGGTTCTATTTTTTCTGTGCTAAGTCTGCCGACTTTAAGACCAAAGTTAAGTGAAACCATAGAGTTGTCTCTTTTGTACTCAGTATATTGACCTAGCAGAACATCCTCAATGTTCACCCACACTGCAGATACACCAGAATGTCCTTTCTTTCCAACTAAATGATCTCCATTGAGTTTATCTACTCATCAGTGGGTACCTGGGTTGTGCTCGCCTTTTGGCTACTAGGAGTAAAGTTATAAATAAGGATATATAGATATTTGAGAACCTGGTTATATTTTGGGGGGCATACCCTTAGGTGGATTCATACATGGCAATTTGATTTTTAATTTTATGAGAAATTGCCATACTTCTTGAGAGTGGCTATAGTAGTTGAGATTTACAACAGCACATAATTTCAATGTCTCCATCATTTTCAATAGTTCTCCAGTTTTTGGTCTACATTGCTCTAATGACTGTGACATTGAGAACCTCTCCTGTGCTTACTGATCATGTGTACATCTTTGAAAAAAGATAAGATACAAGTTTTTCAATGTTTTTTAAATTGAGCTGATGGCTTCTTGTTGAAATATAGGAGTTTTTTACACACTGCATGAACTTATCAGATACACAACTGATAAGTCAGATGTGATGGTGCATGACTGTAATCCCTGTACTCTAGGAGGCTGATGCTGGAGGAATCACAAGTCTGAGCCCAGCCTGGCTAACTAGTAACTCTAACCCAAAAATACAAGCTAAAAAAAAGCGGGGATGTAGCTCAGTGGAAAGGCCTTGGTCCCACTACCACATATACACATGCACACTCACACAAAAAAAGAAAAAGATACGTAGTTTGTAAGTATTTCCTTTCATTCTATCCACTGCATTTTTTAGACCTCTGATTATCTTTTGATAAATAAGTTTAAAATTTTGATGTAGGCCAGTTTTTTTTTTTTTTTTCCTTTCAATCTCTATAAGCCCTGTAAGATCCTAAAAACAAAACAGTTATTAGTCTTCTCTGTATTATAGTTTGTGTCTAGATGTCCCCCAAAAGCCTCATGCAGTCATGGGAGTGGGCTTCTAGAGTTTTTGACCAACTCATGGTCCAATGTGGGACTGTGGTCGTGAGTGCCATATTCTCCCTGAGGCAGGTAGCCCACATACAACATAAGGAAGAGAAAGGCTTACCATCTTGTTCCTCCTCCCATTTTGCTTTTGCTGGCTTCAGCTGCCAGGAACTGTTCCCCCTCTGCCATGCCACCTTGCTATGGAGCTAGCTGATTATGGACTGAAACCTGCACAAATTGTGAGCTAAATAAACCTTTCCTTTCTTAATTTTGGCCCTCGGATATTTTTTCTAGGCAACGAAACAAGTTATTGCCAAGCAAGTGCTCTACCACTTGAGCTAATTCCCCAGCTGGGA
Organism: Ctenomys sociabilis; assembly: GCA_004027165.1. Classification (NCBI taxonomy): domain Eukaryota; kingdom Metazoa; phylum Chordata; class Mammalia; order Rodentia; family Ctenomyidae; genus Ctenomys; species Ctenomys sociabilis. Next base: position 41,860 of record PVKA01010719.1, read on the forward strand.
AACAAGTTATTAAGACAATTAGCAACACCACAAAAACCAGACCAAATTTCAGTGTCTGACATATTTTATGGGTATGTCATACTACATAAAACTAGCTGACAGTTATAAAAGACACTAAATATGTTATACTCAGGAAGAATGCATACATTGTACTACAACACTGTGTAATACTTAAGGTATGGGCTGGGGAGATAGCTCAGTAGAATAAGCACTTGCTTGGAAGTGCAAGGTCCTGAGTTCAATCCCCAGTACCACAAAACAAAACAAAATAAAATAAAAAAAAAAATAACTTAAGGTCTCACCTTTAAAATGGAATTCTTGCATTTTATAAAGAACAAAACAATCATTGAACATATGAGTAGCTACTTTTGGAAGATACTATAACAAAATACTGCTGGTCCCTCACCACCCTCACTTACCACGGAGGCTACATTCCAGACACCCCTGCGATAAGTGAAAATCAGCAAGGTAGCAATGTTATAGTTATTGTAGTATTTATTTCTATTTTAAGGCTTTATAAACCCTTCCCACACTCTTATAAATGTTTTCCACACTTTTAAAAATACTTCTAATGTTCTTAACCATTTTCTAATCTTATAAACCTAATTTTTAACATATGTACACTGTATGGTATTGTAAAATCCTGCAATGCAGTGAAAAATCTGTGATAAATTGTTTATTTTATGTATTTAGTATAGGGTCTGACTACATAGAATGAACTGGTTGTGATTCTCCTGTTTTCAGCCTCCCAAGCTCTGGGATTACAGGCACATGCCACCATGCCCAGTCTTAGTCTTAATCACCATCTCAGCGTGCCCCAGGAGAGGGGCCAGCAGGCAGGCTGGGGATCAAATCCTGGCCCCTGCTCTCTGCCTAAGCAGACACTTTAGTCCACTGAACTATCTGGCTGGCTCAACGTGATGAAATAATTTAGATTAATGTTGTATGAAAACCTGTGGAACAGTGAGTCCAAGTGACCATAAAACTGCAAAAAAATGAGGGATTATTGTACTGGTTATCACAATATCATGAATAGGGTTCTGGCACACCTGTAATTACAGTACTTGTGAGCCTGGGGCAGGAGCATCACAAGTTTGAGAGCCTAGGCTATAGTGAGCTCAAGGCTAACCTTAACTACATAGTGAGACATTGTCTCAAAAACCAACAACCTCCCATATGCCAAAAATGGAGCAGGGCTCTGGAATCAAATTGTTTAGTTTGAAATCCTGTTGCAATCACTTCCTTGCTGGGTGACCTTAAATAAGTATCTTTTTCCTGTATGTTCTGTGTTTGTTTTGTCTCTCTTTCTCATGTGTCTTGCTGCCTTGTCAAGGTTGGCTTCAAATTCATCATGCTCCATCTCAGCCTCCCAGAGCTGGGACTATAGTTACATAATACTATACCTGGCTCTTGTCCTCTAAAATGAGAGTAATTATTGTCACTCTTTAATAGATCATGGTGAGGACCACATGAGTTAAGGCTTATAAATGTTAAGCAGACTGACTAGCACTTATCTGTGTTAGGTTATAATGACAGAATAATGATGAGGAACATAATAACATGTACATACACAGACAATAAAGCAAAGGGTATCTTCCATAAGGCATTGGTAACAACCAACTGAAAACTACAAGGTCACATACCTGGAAAAAAAAAAAGAAACAGTATTGCTGTCCAGGCCCAAACAACACCCCCCAAACCCCCTGCATGCTGAGACTTTAATCCCAGTGCTTGGGAGGCTGAAAACAGGAAGATCACTATGAGTCCAATCTGTGTAGTGAGACCTCACAGACCTTGTACTAAATACATTAAAAAAATAATAAAGAACAAGAAAAAACTAGCCCCGTTTTGAGACAGCTCAGCAGCCTACGTGCCTGCCTGGCAAGCACAAGAACCTGAGTTCAATACCCAGTACTACATGCCATGCTGCCCCAGAACCCCTAGTGCGCCATGTGGGCCACCAAAACCAGACATGGTGGTGCATGAAACCAGGTATGGTGGTGCATGCCTGTAATCCCAGCGCTGTGGAGACTGAGACAGGATTAGAGTCTGAGCTGCATAGTGAGAACCTGCATCAAATAAATAACGTAGCCCAGGCTGGCTTCAAACTCCTGCCTCGGCCTCCAAGTGCTGCTGTTAGCAGGTATGCACTGCCATGCCAGTGCCTGCTCACACCTTCATCTCAGACTTTGAGTATCCTGAACTTAGAAAAAAACACATTTCTTTTTAAGCTACTCCTTCTAAAAGGAATATATTCTTTTATATTACACATATTTATATTGCAAGTGTATTATATATTTATATCAATATATTAAAGCATTTATATATTTATGATACATATTTATACAGTAACATATACTAATGACATTCAGAAATGGCAGGAGACAGCGTCTTCCTTAGTAAAGGAAAAGCCACTGTCACTTACCAGCTTCTCCAGGATCATCTTCGCGTAACATAACTGTGCTGCCCTCCTCTGTGACACTGTTGGGCTCTGTTTTTGTGAAGAGCCCTAAATGTCGGGCTGTGAATGCAGCTGTCCAGTTACTGTCATCCAGATTCGTTAACTAACAACAAAAAGCCCACAGGGGTGATGGAATGATTACATTTAATGAATAAATACTTTAACAATAAACAAGATTTTTAAAAACTTCTGTTTTTCACTTTTCATTAAGGAAATCATAGGTTTTTAGTTTTCTTCTGTGTACTACTCCACACTTTTTTTGTGAAATTTAAGCTGATATTTATTTCCTGTGGCTGTCTCAGACCACCCTGGGCGCAGGGCTGGAGCAGCACATAGTGTTGGGGATCGAACCTCAGTCCTTGTGTGCTTGCCTAAATTTAGTCTAAACTTTTCCTTTCTGGGGAACAGGGCAGATGACCCTGAACAGATGACCCAGTTTCTTCAACAAATTAATGGTAATTAACAAAGGGAAAAGGGAAGACTTAAAAAATAAGCAAAGCATATGTCAAATATGATTTTACTTGGATCCTGATTTACATAATGCATCAACCAGATATGGTAGAGCACCCCTGTAATCTTACTCAGAAGGCTGAGGCAGGATTGCTAAGGGTTAGAGACCAGCCTGGCCTACATAATGAGTTCAAAATTAGCCTGAACACTATAACTAGACCCTGTCTCAAAAAACAAAAAAACCCCAAACAAACAAAAAAATCCTGAGACAAAAACAAACCCAAAACAACAAAAATCGAAACACAAAATAAAAAAGCTGATAAAACAGGAAATCTGAGCATTTAATGAAATATATAATAGTGGCAATCATGTACCAAATAAAATGTTGGTCAGCAACAGACCATATGACAGTGGTGTCACAAGATTAGTAATATTGTAGCCACCTTGGTTTATTAAGCATACTTACGATATTCATAGGATAGAAATCATAGAACTATACATTTTTCAGATGACATTCTTGTCATTAAGTGATGAATGCCTATATAATATATATATATATATATATATATATATATATATTTTTTTTTTTTTTTAAATGATAAAAGTTACTCTATATATGGATTGGTCAATAGGTTAAATATATTGTACTTATGTTAAAGTACCCTTATTTTAGAGGAATACATCATGAAACTATGATATCTGGGCATTCTAAGGTAATGTATGGGAAATATACTCAGATAAAAATGAAATTAGTTATAATTACCAAATTGGCAATTGTTGAAGTTTAGCAAAGTACACATACAGATTTACTGTACTATTCTGTTTTAAACATGTTTGAAATATCCAAAATAAAAACATGTTTAAAAGTTATCTTTTATTGAAACAGGAGAGATGGTGTATGCCTATAATCTCAGCACTTAGGAGGCTAAAGCAAGAGAATCATTGCGAGTTTGAGGCCAGCCTGGGCTACAAAGTGAGCTCAAGGTCAGCCTGAACTGCACAGTGAGACCTTGTCTTAAAAAGATAAAAAAAAGTTACCTTTTATTGAAAATCTAGGCATAAGCAACAAAAAGTGTTATCCTTAAATCAGTCTCCCTGAGGAAAACAGCTAGAGATGAGTGCTGAAAACCTATGTTGTTCAGGAGGTTATAACTCTGGGCTTTGCAAAGTTTAGTTTCTGCTCATGGAAAGTGATTACTTAGTTCACTGCTGTAATGGGTTAACTGAATTTTGTGCTTTAACTGTGGGAAATTACTAGGAGGAACCTTGTGCTTCCCGTTATCTACTCTAACAAATGTATACTCCCTCTCTGCTCAAGGCTGTTTTAGCAGTGAGTTAATGTTTCTTGTCAAGGCAGCCAGCTAAAGCAAACTCTTTCCCTAACCATCTGCTGTAAATATAGTGAGCTTAAGATGTATCTTATAAAAATATGCGCTTATGACTAAATTGTAAAAGACCCTTAAGTACCATTTGCAGCTGGGTCAAATAAATGTGGTTTTGTTGTTCTGTGCTAGATAACAAATTTGCTTACCAAACAGGATATGATTCTTGTTGTAAAAACTCCTTGCCAGCTGGGTTCACCATCATTCAGTCTTCTGCAGAGAACTGGCTGACAGACCTGAGCTCAGTAAATAAAAGGCTCTATATTCAAATTCCAATCTGGCCTATCTGGTTCTTATGTTGAGCAACCCATAACAACTTCCAAGTAAGTTGTTTTTTTCAGACAAGGTCTCACCATGTAGCCCAGGCAAGTCTTGAATTTGTGATCATCCTGCCTCAGCCTCCCAAGTACTGGGATTATAGGAATGGCCTGACTTCAAAGTAAAAATCTTAAACAGCAATGCTATTTCATTTTCAGCAAAACACTTGAGCTGGGCATGGTGGTGCAAGCCCATAATTCCAGCACTCTGGGAGGCTGAGGAAGGACTGCAAGTTTGAAACTACTCTCAGCAATTCCGCCTCAAAATAAAAACTTAAAAAGGATTTGGGCTGGGGATATAGCTCTGTGGCATAGCACCTTTTACTTACTCCAGAGCAATTTATATCAGAGAGCTTTATGGTTGACATTAAGGTGGCAAAATAAATCCAGAAAATACCTCTGACTAAAAGAGTAAACTTATGGAGAGATAGCTCAGTGATCTAAGTGCCTGCTTGGCAAGCACAAGCACTTGAATTTGATCCCTAGCACTGCATGCCATGCCACCCCAAAACCGGGTGTGGTGGTACATGCCTACAATCTGAATGCTGAGGTGGCTGAGATAGGAGGATCACTATGAGTCTGAGCTGCACAGTGAAACCCTGTACTAAATATATATATACATTTTTTTTTTAAACTGTTTTGTTCTCGGATATAATTCTTTCTCTACAGGCATTTTTTATATGAAAGTGAAGCCAGTTTACTGTTTATATATCATTTCTTCTGTACGTTTCAATTCTATACCACAGCAAAAGTGGCTCTGTTTTGCTGGTTGAGATAGGGTCTCACTACAGTTCAGGATGCCCTTGAACACACAGTGACGCTACTGCTCAGCCTCCTGAGTACCGGGGTTACAGGCATGCACCATCAAACCTGACAGTGATTCTTTTTATTTTTATTTTATTGAGAAATAAATAGCAGCGAGACATTACCAAAACTGATTAATAGGGCAGTTTCAATAATTAATACACTGTACACTGTTATCTTCTTAGTGGTTATCCATAGTACAAGAAGCAGACAGGATATCCTGTCCAAACACCATTAGTAGAAATCTTTCTACTTGTTGAATTGGGCAAAAGTAGCTGTATATCTAATCTAACTATTCTGTCTATACAAATACAACATGGTCCTTCCTTTGTATCCCTTTTTTTGTTTAGTCCTGTCAGAGATGGGTACTCCATTGGCATCTAAATACTGTAGGTGTGTGAATTCAGCAAAACAATACAACACAGTCCAGCAGTTCACAATAGTAGTGGGTTATCTGCAGAAGTTGTTGACTTGAGCCTTTCACAGCTCAGTATATTAATATGGTTTTACTTTATATACCTCGTTTTTATACTTTTCTGCTGGATAGTTAAGATCAAGATAAAGCAAGACCTATATAACAAGAAATGTAACTTTTGTATCTGATAAGGTCAGTCACGTACACTCAGGATTTATCCTGTAACTCAGTATCCCACTATGTAGATCCTTGGCCAGTGTCAACCTTGTGGATGAGTCACAGCCACTGCTTGATCAATTTGCTCTCCATGAGAGCCTGAGAGAATGTTTTCTCTCCACGTGACTCTCCTTAAGCACACTCTACATCACCAATCACTTTCCTCTGTGGCCCCATAATCTCCTTGATCAGAAATTTTGGGACACAACTGAGTTACATGATGTTACAGTACAGGTTCTCCTATGTCCTGAGAGTGATTCTTTTTTTTTAAATGAATTTAGTACAGGGTCTATAGGGTCTCACTGTGTAGATTAGATTTGTAGTGATTCTCCTGTTTCCAGCCTCCCAAGAGCTGGGATTACAAGTATGCACCACCACACCCATTCTCAATTACTGTCTCAGTGCGCCCCGGGAGCAGGGCTGGCACCGCATGCCGCTACTCTTGGCCTAAGCAGGTGCTTTAGTCCACTGAGCTATCCAGCTGGCCCCCTAACAGTGATTCTCTTTTAGGTTTTTTTTTTGGTACAGGGTCTCACTATGCAGCCCAGACTCACAGTGATCCTCCTGATTTCTGCCTCCCTAGTGCTCAGATTATAGGTGCGCGTCACCTCGCTCGGACTCTTGACAGTAATTCTTAATGAGTATCTCATTTAGTTTTCCCCAAATCTTCTTTTATTCCTTTGAGTAGAAAAACCAATTTAATTCTTCTATACTTTCACAACAGAGATCACTTCTGTTGTCAAATGTCTAAGGGGTTTCCCATGCAAGCAAATCAATTCAGCAGCAGATACCAGCTGGGTGTCTTCTAATTCAATTTATTTTTTGTACTGGAGATCAAACTCAGAACCTTGTGCTTGCCAAGCAGTTACATGTGCTGCGGAGCCATCTCCCCAGCCCCTAGACTCTACTGTCAGATCCCACAGGCAGACAATGTTTTTCTTCCATATTGTATTTTTCATCTATTACTCATAATGCTCTACTTTTTCATGTTTCAAAACTGGGCTTAATCTTTATAGCGACCATAATCAATTCTAGAATTATTCCTGTTTGGTTAGCAAACTGCTAGATAAAAAAGCATTTTGTATTCAGTACATCTACATGTCACTGATGTCAACTTCTACCTGTCTCATGAGATACTAAAGGTTTGTTTTTCCAAGTGTCTAGCCAATTAGGTCCGTCATATAACTTAGAGTCACTTTCAGAATATGACATCAATTTCATTTAAAGACTTTTATGCCACACACCAAAAAGGAGAGGATTTTTAGCACTAATTTATACATACCATAGACAGATTTCCCAAAAACCCTGAAGTCTGTGTAAACTGAGGAGACCGTCCTTCTGTTCCCAAAATGCAGGAAATATCTGGATGTTTTGATAAGCTTCGGTTTGGTGGAGTGACTACAAAAAAAGAGGTTAATAAAAGAGGTGTATGAGCACCAAAACCAAGTATGCAAACCAAATATTCTAATAACAAAATATTGTTAATATTTCTATGATATAAAGGTCTAATGTATTTTTCTAAATTTGAATTTTTGGAGCTATTGAGCCATTCAGGGAAAACTTTACTACAAATAGAGCTGTTTCATTATAATATAATAAGCAGTTTAAAAAAAAAAACACTAATGTATTTTTCATATTCAAATTTTATAAAGAATACTGAGGCAGTATAGTATACAGTCTTGTGCTTTGGTAAACAAGGTTATTATTTAAATAGAATATATTACCTATATTAACTTTTCTAAGTATCACTTTCAGCTTTAGTAAAATATAAGTAATGAATATCTATGTCATAGTTACTATATACTTATGTGAAATACAATACTTTGTTCATGATAGTTTAACAAAAAACTATAATCATTAGAATTTGTGCATTCTTGTTTATACTGCAACCAAATATTTTTTATTTAGTCTTTTTGAGACAGGGTTTTACTATGCAGTTCAGGCTGGCCTCAAACTTGCAGCAATTCTCCTGCCTTACTCTCCCAAGTGCTGGGATTACAGGTGCATACCACTACATCTGGCTTTGCAAGCAAATATTTATTATGACACAATACACGTCAGCTGCTATTATCACTACAGTATTGTTCTTATTAAACATTTTCTCCTCAGTATCAGGGACTGAACTGAATTTAGGGCCTTTGTACTGAGCTACATTACATACATACCCAACCCTTTTTATTTTATTTTTTTTATGTCTTTTTGAGACAGTGTCTCACTATGCAGTTCAGGATGGCCTTAAGCTTACTTTGTAGCTCAAGCTGGTCTTGAACTCACAACAATCCTCCTGCCTCAGCCTCCCAAGTGCTGGGATTACAGGCATGAGCCACTACGCCTGGCACCCAGCCCTTTTAAAAAATTATTTTCAGACAGGTCTCACAAAATTACTCAGGAAGGGTCTACATTATGGATCTTCCTGCCTCAGCCTCTTATAGTGCTGAGATAACAGGTAGGTGCCTAGTTTATTAAACATTTTAAAAGCAAAAAGTCTCACAATGCTGTCGAAATAAGCTAGGAGTTCGAGGAATCATCTGGTTTCTTGGTGTAGTATTGCCAAGATTTTCATCCTGGGAGGCTCGAACTTCAGAAAGAGTTAAGAAAAGTTTTCCAGGTAGAAAAGAGATTACTGAAGTTACAATTGACTACAGTATTACTACACAAAATATATGAATACATTTTTTTCTAGAACTAAGATTTTATGGTTAATATCTTTTCTATGCAGAGTTAATAACTAATTTCCCCTGCGATTTAAATTCTCAGGTGTTAACTATACACTGGCCTAAGAGCTCTCAAACAGAAAATGGAAATTAAATCTCAGCATGTGCTACTCATACGATAGCAATAAGACAGTATCTGTTTTAAAAGGCAACATATATTGTAATTGCACTGAATTTCACCAACAGCATTAATTTACCAAATCAAGTACCTGTCGAGTGAACAAAACTTGTTTCTACAGTATTTTATTAAAGTTAATGTTTAATAGTTGTCATAAAAAGAAAATTCTACAATGATTCAAAACACACAACAATGTGTATAATCCCCAAAATGCAAAGGATACTTAAAACCCTTTTTTGAGCACTCTGCTTCCGTGCAGTCCATGTTACTTCTGGCTCTCGGATCACAGGTGACAACATTTCTCCAAAGCCACTCCTAAAATAGTATAATGAAGACTTTTCTTTAATGGAGTATTTGAAGCAACTTTATCATCATAATTCATGCAAAAGATCTTGAGTCATTCCATCAGCCAAGGTTCAGACCTTATTGCCAAGCATGCCCTCCAGCTCCAGATCCTTAGTCTTCAAGTCCCACTGGAGTCTTAGCTATACAGACTTCTTTGACTTTCTAACACTCATAAGGTTATTCTATTCTATGGAATTATTCCAACACTTGGAACCTATATTAGAACACTTTAAATAACCACTACATAAAAGTCTTTTCCCTGTTGCAAGAGAAGTTCCTTAACTGCAGACCTCTAAAGGACTTTTATAATCCCTACAAAATAGTCATGCATTGCTTGACCAGACAGGTTGTAAGAAATGCATCAGTAGGCAACGCTGTCCTTATACAAATGACAAGGTATTTAACACAAACTAAGTTTGCTATGATGTCACCAGGTAACATTTTATGAGATCAATGTTGTATTATGTGGTCTACCACTGATTAAGAATATTATATAGCCATGCCTATACTTTTTTTTTTTTTTTTTTTTTTAGACAGGGTCTCACTATGCAGTTCAGGCTGGCCTTAAGCTCACTTTGTAGCTCAGGCTGGTCTCGAACTCACAACAATCCTCCTGCCTCAGCCTCCCAAGTGCTGGGATTACAGGCCTGCGCCACCACACCCGGCATGCCTATACTTTAAAACACAAAAATTATGAAAAAAAATGAGCTGATGAGATGGGAGGGTAAGTAAAAGAATTCTAATAAACATAAAGAAATGACCCTTCAGATTTTTCATTCCCATTGTGCACTGTCACTCCCTCTCCTAGCCCAATAAAACCATAATGTTCCAGATTTCCTATCATTCTCATCTTAAGATCTAGAAATAGATCATATAGATTATGAATTGTGTTTTAAAACAAGAATCTAGAGCCAGCCAAATAGTTCAGTGGATTAAAGCGGCTGCTTAGGCAGACCCAGTACCGAGGTTTGATCCCTAGGTACTGTATGCTGGCCCCATCCTCTATCCCTGGGCGTGCTGAGACAGTGATTAAGACTGGGCGTGGTGGCACATGCCTGTAATCACAGCTCTTGGGAGGCTGTAAACAGGCAGATCACCAAAAGTCTGATATAGTAGTGAGACCCTGAAAACCCTGTAGATCCTTCCCTAAAATACAAAAAAAAAAGCAGAAAAACAACCTCCACATCGCCACCCCCCACCACAAGAATCTAATATGTTTCTCTTCCATTTCAAATATCCACATCATTCTTTCTGGCTTACAGAATTGTATTTCCTAGTACAATATGTGAACCCAGTTTATGGGTGTTTCTGCCCTGTGATCTGCCACGTCACTACCACAGAGACACATACTGCAGGCAACTGGGTACACAAAGCACACACTTTTTTTTTTTTTCATTATATCCTTACATAGTGGAACACATTTCTACTACAAAACCTATTTCTATTCCTCTGCTCACATGGTGAATACCTGCTTACTCATCAAACAGTCTCTCCTGGACTGGAAACACAGTTCCATGTTGGTATCTTGGTTCTTTTCTCTATCGTATTAGTTTCCTAACTTTGACCAAGTTCCTTCAGATCTTTTAGCCCGTTATCTATGAATCAAGGATGATACTACATTGCTCATAGGCGTGTTCTGGAGATTCAGTAAACTATTTAATGTGTAGCATAAGGGAAGTCATGCAATAGGCAATATTTGAGAATTTATAGTGTGCTATTATTATTCAAAATCTTTGAGGGATCTGTCAGATAGTTTCTGTGACAACAGGACTTAATTGCTTTTCTTTACACACAATACAGTTCAAAACACTTTTGTCACTTCATACCTCTTGCTTGTGTCCACCACAACACAATGAATTCCCCAAGCCTAGGCTGACCCCTGCCTGAACTTGTGTCTCAGGCGATTAATATACTCGTCAGGCCATGGGAAGAAGCGGTCTATACGACGCTGACATTTTTGAGCACCGAGGCCGGGCAGCGATCTAGCGCGTCCCTCACTGGTTGTGACCTTGGGCTGGGCACTGGCCTGCCCAAAGCCCCTCCACCCCAATCCCTCGCACCTCAGAATTTCAGTCACGGCGCGCTGTCGCTTGTCCCCTCCCCCACCCACACAAGCGACTTCTCCTCCCGGGGCTCCCAAACCTCCCAGTGCGGTAAAGGAATCCGCGGCCAACTCTTGGGACTTCCATGGCTTCCTCTGGAAGTCTGGTTTCGCTTATCTCACTTCGCCAACCTGCGAGAGGGACGGGATTTCGGGTCCAGGTGTCAAGACCAGGACTGACCTGTCCATGGTTACAGCCTTCTTCACTTGGAACTCTGTAACAATGGTCCAATTTAGCCTTCGCGTTTCAGCCTTCCCGCTTTCCGGAAGCAAACCTTTCGACCCGGAAGCAGTTCTGGGAGGAGTGGGGGGGGTGGAAACGGGTGGGAGGAGAATGGGGGGGAAAGCCATGTGGCGCATGCGCAACGCTCACCAGCACGCGCAGGCTCAGTGAGTGAAGGCGTGAAAGTTTACCCCTGCGGGCCTGAGCTCCGGAGACGTGGGGGCGTGGCGCGAGGGGGCGTGAGGCGTGCCTTGGTCCGCCGCGGTGCCCCTGGTGTGGCTGTGGGTGTCCCTGTCCGAGGGAACTTGAACTCGGGATTCAGGCAGCACCGCACCCTGGGGGACCTCTCGCTCCCTCAGGGCACTAGCGTCTTTCGATTAAGGTGTGACCCCCAAGGTGCAGGCTTTTAAATTGTTTTTCAAAATTGCTACTTGTCCTCTCCTTGGCATTTTCCCGCTCTTGCGAACAGGACCTCTTTCCTTAAAAGTTAAAAAGAAATATAAAACGTAGTGATCCTGCTCTCTTTTTCAAAGGATTAAGCAAAAAAGTAATTTCTAGCCCGGAAGGAAAATTGGTAAAAATTTTGTCTTTTTTTTTTTTTTTTTTTTTTCTTCCCTGTTTAAAAGTAATTATTGTTGATGGGCCAGCTCACAAAAACAGAAGCAGACTCCGGGGAGGCGCCGCACACTGCATTCTCACCGCACTGCAGTCTCACCACCCTGGAGGCCCAGGCAGGAGATCAGGTGCAAGATCAGGTGCAAGTTTGAGCCCAGCTTGAGCTACATAGTGAGACCCTGTCTCAACAACAACAAAATAATAATAAAATATAGACATTTTAGTTCATGTTTCTGACAAACTTGTTTTATGCTGTTTCCTCTTGCAGTTAGGTAAAGATTATAAGGATGACTTTGGGACTAAGTTCCTACGCTGGGCCCCTTGGGCTGGATTTGTCAAAGCAGAGCCACTCATCCTAATATTCCACTTCATTAAATGGAAACTAAATTATCTGATCCTCAAAAAAATTGGACAGAGATATAACTACATTTTCCTAAGAGGCCAGTTTCAATCCACATAATTATAAAGTTCCCTCTGCTTTAGTGCATGGCAAAAAAGTAATCCGATATCAAAAGTTTTCGTTTTGTTTTGCCTTACAAGGAAAGTAACTGAGATGCCTATTTCACTGTTTGCTGTTTTTTTGGTTTTTTTTTTCTTTCTGCTTCTTCTAGTTCTTTCTTTTTCCTTTCCTTTCCTTTCCCACCCCCTCCCCCTCTGCCCTCCCCCTCCTCCCACCTTTTTTTTTTTTCTTTTTAAGACAGGCTGGCCTTGAGCTCACTTGGTAGCCCAGGCTGGTCTCAAACTTGCAGGGATCCTCCTGCCTCAGACAGTGCTGGTGTTACAAGAATGTGCCACTACACCCTGCTGAGCCCTGTTCTTTTCATAAAGCCAATTTCCCTATGCCTGGTGACACACCCCTGCAATCCCAGCTCTGGAAGACTGAGGCAGGAAGACTGGAAGCTTAAACCCAACCTGAACAATTTGGTGACTTAGGGAGAGCTCGTCTTAAAAAAATTAAAAAGGGTTTGGGATGTAGGTCAGTTACAAGGCTGTAGGTTCAATCCCCAGGATAGGGGCGAGTAGGGGAAGGGGGCCTCTTCTGCTTAGCTCATCGGAACTTTATTGTACTTTGTTGGATGGACTGTTGACTGATTTTAAAATCACAAAGACAAGCTCTTTAACTTTATTGTAATTTTATCCCTTCATGTAAAGCATTTCCACTCCTACAAAACAAGTGGTCTCATTCCTCCTCACAGTTCTCATAAAGTTAATTGAAGCTTGTTCAGTTTTTTTTTTTTTGGCAGAATTGGGGAAGGGTTTATTCTTTGTTATTGGTTTAACAAAGGTGCTAATGTCCCTGTATTTAGTCAACCTGAGAAAACTGCAGAGCTCTTCAAGGACCCACATCATTAATACCTTGTATTGTCATGTCAAATACCAATTGGCAGAGCACAGTGGCCAGCTGGGTGATTCACTGCACAACAGCCCCGCCCCCAGGGTTTACTGAGCCATTGAGACTGGGCATGGTGACATGCACTTGTAATCCCAGCACTTGGGAGGCTGAAAACAGGATTATCACTATGAGTTGGATCTGTGTAGTGAGACCCTGTAGACCCTGTACTGAATATAGGGGGAAAAAAGCCAATTGGGTTTTGTGCAGCTTGCTTTTCTAACCTTTGGATATTGGTGTATATTTCTCAAGGTACTGAATAATTTTTCCATAGATACAGTGTCACAGCTTCCACCTTACCTTTTCTCCTTTCCTCAGCTTTGCTTTCTTTTTTGTTTGTGTACTGAGGGGGAAAGCCCAGACGTAGCCTACCTCTGAGCTACATCCCCAGCCCTTCATATGTTTTACTTCGAGACAAGGGCTCAATAAATTCCCACACTGAGTTTGAATTACGATCCTCCTGCTTCAGTTTCAAAGTAGCTGAAATCACAGATATGCGGCCGCAGCGCACAGCTTTCTGCTTGCCTTTCGAAGCATCCTTTTGGTGGATTTCTTTCTTAGATACTTGACCATTAATTTTGTGGAATTTATGTTTTCTTAGTGACTCCTGGTACAGAAGGTACTTTCTTTCTTCCATACTTGCCTTGGTCCCATTTAGGAAATAACTCCTTTTAAATTGTTTCAGGTGTTTACAGTCTGTTCTAATTCTGAGAAACTGTTCTTAGGAAGGTGTCTTTATACTTTATCCACCTGAAGACAATGTAACATTGTGAAAAAATACAGCTTTAGGCCTGCTCTAGATTCAAACCCTCTGATGTATATAGATTTCTCATCTGAAGGAACCAAATCACAGTTTCTTTACTAGAGTTGTAAGGCTTAAAACTGTGATGGCAACTATACCCTGGACATAACCAGGGATCAAACTCAGGCCCTTGCACTTGCCAGGGAAGCGTTTATTCCACTGAGCTATCTCCCGGGCCCCAGGACTGGCAATGTCAGAAGTTGTGGACTTGAGCCTTTTATAGCTCAGCATATTAATATGGCTTTACTTTTTATAACCTCATGTTTGTACTTTTCTGCTGGATGATTAAGATAACCATAAAGCAAGACCTATATAACAAGAAATGTAACTTTTGCATCTGACAAGGTCAGTCACATCTCAGGATTGACCTTGAAACCCTGTACCAGAGTTGGTAGATCCTGTCAGTGTCAGCCATGTGGATGAGTCATGGCCACTGCTTGACCAATTTAGCTATGAATGTCTTAAGATTATCCTTCTTTATGGTTGAGTAATACTCCATTGTATAAAAGAACCGCATCGTTTTTATCCATTCATCAGCTGATGGACATTTGAGTGATTTCCAAGATTTAGCTATTATAACTTGTGCTGTTATAAACATAGGTATGCATACATCTCTGTGGTATAATACTTTCAATTCTTAAAGGAAGAACAAGAAGGGGAATAACTGGGTCAAATGGAATCTCTAGAGTTAGTTTTTTGAGAAGTCTCCACATTGATTTCCGCAGTGTCTGCACCAGTCTACACTCCCACCAACAGTGGGTTCGTTTTTCTCCAGAGCCTGCAAGGATTTGTTATTGGTTGATTTCTTGATAGTAGCTGTTCTTTCTTGGATGAGATGGGATGTCAGTATTGTTGTAATTTGCATCTCTTGAATGACCAGGAATGGTGAACATTTTTTTCATATGTTTATTTGCCATTTCTACTTCATCTGAGAAGTGTCTGTTTATTTCAGATGCCCATTGTTGGACTGGAATTTTAAATTTGGGAGATCTGCTTTTTTTCAGTTCTTTATATATTCTAGCTGTTAATCTTTTGACTGAAAAACAGCTGGCAATTTTTTTTTCCCCACATTGTGGGTTGTCACTTTACTCTGTTGGTGGTTTCTTTTGCTGTGCAAAAGCTTTTTGATCAAATGAGATCCCAGCTGTTGATTCTTTGTGATAGTTCCTGTGTGATCAGGTTTTTGTTTAAAATATCTTTGCCTGTACCAGTTTCTTCAAGAATTTTACCTAGCCATGTTCCAGTAGATTTAGTGCTTCTGTTTTAATATTTAGATATTTGATCTATTTTGATTTTAGCTTAGTGCATGGTGAAAGATGTGGGTCTACTTTTAATCTTGTGGAAAACCAGTTTTTCTAGTATCATTTATTACTGAGGCTTTCTCCTAGTGAAAGTGTTTGGTGCCTTGGTCAAAGACTAGGTGGCTGTGTGTGTTCAGAGATATTTCTGCATCTCCTACTCTGTTCTATTAATCCTTGGGTCTGTTTTTCCCCCTCTGTACCATGTTTTTTTTAATCATAGCTTTGTGGTATAATTCTAAGTCAGGGATAGTGATGCCTCTTGCCTTGCATTGGTTGCCCAGAATTGCTTTGTCTAGCCTAGGTCTCTTCTCTTCTGATTCCAAATGAATTTTAGATTATTTTCTCTAATTTTGTGCGATAAGCTATTGTAATTTTGATTGGGATAGCATTAAATCTGTATAGCAGTTTTGAAAGTATGACCATTTTCACTATATTGGTTTTTCCCTACCCAAGAACAAGGGATATTTTTCTATTTTCTGACATAATCTTCAGTCCTTTTTTTCAGAGTAGTTATTTTATTTTTATTTATTTATTTATTTATTTATTTATTTATTTGTCTTTTTGAGACAGGGTCTCACTATGCAGTTCAGGCTGGCCTTAAGCTCACTTTGTAGCTCAGGCTGGTCTCGAACTCACAGCAATCCTCCTACCTCAGCCTCCCGAGTGCTGGGATTACAGGCATGCGCCACCACACCTGGCTCAGAGTAATTATTTTGAATGCAAAGGTCTTTTACTTCCTTTGCCATATTAAGTCCTAGGACTCTTTCTTTCTTTCTTTCTTTCTTTCTTTCTTTCTTTCTTTCTTTCTTTCTTTCTTTCTTTCTTTCTTTCTCAGTGCTACTGTGAAAGATGTGTTGTTGCCATAATTTCTCTCTCAATGAGTTATTTGTATATAGAAGTGCTATTGTTTGTTTGTTTGTTTGTTTTTTTGCAGAACGGGGGATTGAACTCAGCCCCTTGCACTTGCCAGGGAAGCACTTATTCCACTGAGCCATTTCCCTGGCCCCATGCTATTGGCTTTTGAGTGCTGACTTTATCCAGCTATGCCACTGAATTCAGTTATTAAATCTAAAAGTGTTAGTGGCGTTTTGGGAGTCTTCTCTGCGGTGTACCATGTCACCCACAAATAATGATAATTTAACTTTTTCCTTTCCTATCCTCCTTCTTTTTATTTCTTTCTCTTGTCTAATTGTTCTGGATAATATTTCCAGAACTATATTGAATAGGAGTGCTGATAGTGGACACCCTTGTCTTATTGCTGATTTTAGAATGAAAGCTTTCAATTTTTGTGTATTTAGTATTATGTTGGTTGGTTTGTCATAGATGACCACCTTTAATTGCATGGAGTAGATTTATGGTTATATCTCAAAATCTAAAACAAACCAGAAAATTGTATATAGTAAATACGCCCATAATGTGGTGATTTTCTTCTCAGGGGAGAAAAATTTAAAAGGGGTATGAGGGAAATAGAAAAAAAAAGAAGGAAGAAATTAGAAATAAGGCTAGAGAACAAAGGAAGATTATAAAAACTTTGGTAAACTATTTAAAGATGGAAGGGAAAAAGAGAAAGAAGAAACAAAAAGTAAGAATAGAACAACAAAAATATTAGAAATGATGTTAATACTCATATAAGAACAAGAAAATTAAGGAAAAAGAGAAGAAAATGAAAACCAGAAGAGTGAAAAAAAAAATGTCCCCTTCAAGGCATGTCTCTGCTATCTTTGCTGTCAGTGTGGGCAGACAGAGTCCAGATCCATGTTTGTTGATCAATCCCAGCAATCTAGCCCTAGATTTACAGCAGAGCAGTGGATAATCCCTGCCAGCCTGCACTTTAGTTCCGCTGAAGTTCAGGCAGGCCTCTGGCTGGGAGCCTGGAACCTGACTGTGCAGCCTGCAGCATTCCTGGGCCTCCTGCTGGCTTGAACTCAGTTCCACTTCACCCTGACACCAGGAGCCACTAGCTGGAGCCAGACACCAGCTGTTCTGAGTTCTGAGCTCAGCTGGCCCCTCTCCAAGATGGCAGGCAGCCAATCGCCCTCTCCTGGGGACATCTGAACCTGAGTAACTCCCCAGCCACGGCAGTACACTGCGTCCACTGCTGTGTTCCTCTGCTGTGTTCCTCCTGGAGGCCTCTGGGTTCACCAACAGTCACCGTGCATCAAAGAGGTGCTTCACCTCTTCTTCTTGAAAGTCTTTCTCTTCACTGTTCCAATGGTCTATTTCTCATGTCACATCCTAGTGGGTGCCAGAGACCCATGGTCCTCCCTCTTCCTCACGTTGCTATATTCCAGTGTCTAGACACCACGTTTCAGAGTGGCTGTTTTTCTACTGTTCACTGTTCTGCCATCTTCCTGGAAATCCTTTTTAAATTTTTAATATCTGGGGATTTTCGCTTTTGGGATCAAAAACATTACAAATGTGCTACAACTTTTTAATAGCCTTTTATGGAAAGTAGTAGAAATGCTGAGTGATTAATTTCCTCCAGGGCATAGACTTGGAGCTAAATTAAGTAAAAAGAGCTGGGCATGGTGGCGCAGGCCTGTAATCCCAGCACTCGGGAGGCTGAGGCAGGAGGATTGTTGAATTCGAGCCCAGCCTGAGCTACAAAGTGAGCTTAAGGCCAGCCTGAACTGCATAGTGAGACCCTGTCTCAAAAAGACAAAAAATAAATAAATTAATTAAGTAAGTAAGTAAAAAGTATACTAAATAATAATGAATCATAAATCATACACAAAAACTAGATTTTGGCTTAACTATGAACCACAATGTAATTTTAAAATCATGGTCCACTCTGGGGCTACCTGCGATCTGTTTTTGCTCTGACAAATGGAATTTATCCTCATAAATTAGTGTTCTAAATTTCTTACTAAGAACCTAATTAAATAGCTGATAGCTGATACATTAATTTTTTTTTTTTTTTTTTTTTTTTTTTTTTTTTTTTTTTTTTTTTTTTTTTTTTTTTTTTTTTTTTTTTTGTGTGTGTGTGTGTGGTACTGGGGATTGAACTCAGGCCCTTGTGCTTACCAGGCAAGCACTTATTCTATTGAGCTATCCCCCGGCCCCTAAAATTTAAAATAAATAAATAAACAGATAGATAAATAAATAAATAAATAAAATAATCATGGTCCAGGTCTGGGGCATTACTGCTTGAGGTTTTTGAAGCACAAACTTGAAAACAGACTTTCTGAGTGTGAATCTCAGTTCTGCAGTTTAATTGTTTAGCCCTTTAAGTGTTGTAAATATTATCCCTGTAAATGAGAATGTATTTTGTTTTACACCTTCCTTTTTTTCTTCTTTGCTCTCCTCTTCCTCCTATCCTTTCCTTTTTTCTTTTGTTTTGGGCCGGGGATTAACCCAAGACCTCATTCATGTTGGCTGGTATTTGACCTGTAGTCTAGCAATGTATTTTCTTAAGATGATTATCAGAAGACTTTCTTCATGATAAGATTTGAAGTTTCCTTTTGTTCTCTATAAAAAGCAGTTTGATGGGCATTCTCCTGAGGATCCTGTATTCATCTCCATCCAACACAAAAAATGTAAGTATATGCTATGTGCTAGATACTGTGGTTGGATCTAGGATATAGAGGAGAGAAACTAGGCCATTCACTCATTTTTAAAAATCAGGTAAACTTCTCTTTTCACATACATAATTAACATGATACATATAAATATTTTAAATCACTACTGCAGATATCTAATGAAATTCAGCTGTTTTTTAATTAGTGAGTTTCATGTTGGCAAATTTGTACATGCATATTTATCATCTTCATTCCTCACACTAGCTTCAGTGCCCCACACTTCCACTTTTATTTCTGTGAGGGAGTTTCAGAATGTGGATTTCCCTCCTATCACTTCCCTCATTACTTGCCCTCACACCTTTCCCCCTCTCTTATTCTCTTCTACTTATATTATTGTCTCCTTTCTGTTTTCTCATTAACTTTATTTTTAAAATTTCATTTCCATTTATTTTATGCTTTATTTATTTATTTTTTATTTTATCAATAAAATATCAGTGAGACAGTTTTAAGACTTTTTATGCTTAATTAATTAATTAATTATTTTTTTTGTCTTTTTGAGACAGGGTCTCACTATGCAGTTCAGGCTGGCCTTCAGCTCACTTTGTAGCTCAGGCTCGTCTCAAACTCACAATAATCCTTCTGCCTCAGCCTCCCGAGTGCTGGGATTACAGGCCTGTGCCACCACGCCTGGCTTTTTTTTTTTTTTTTTTTTTGTCTTTTTGAGACAAGGTCTCACTGTGCAGTTCAGGCTGACCTTAAGCTCACTTTGCAGCTCAGGCTGGTCTCGAACTCACAACAATCCTCCTGCCTCAACCTCCGAGTGCTGGGATTATAGGCATGCGCCACCACACCCGGCTTTTTATGCTTAATTTATTCCTGTCCCATAAACTTTTGTTTCTTCAGTTTCTCCAGGGAAATCTTTTTCTTCTGTGCAGCGTCCTCCTCTGATGTAGGAACAATCTGCTCCTTCTCAGTAAGGATCATCTTAGTATGGCAGGGGGAGCTCACGGATGGGTTAACCCAGCCATGAGCTCTGTAAGTACAGCGGCACATCTTGGGTGCTTTGTTCACCTGGGTATGTTCAATAACGAGAATCTACATCTAAACCCTTCAGTTCAGTATTACTCTGCATTTTTAAGCATGTGCAGCAAAAATTCAGCATGGTTTTTGGGCCACTGACCCTGCGTCTAGCTCCACTGTTTGGCCTGGGCACACCTACCAACTCCAGCACTGTAACGCTGGAATGGCACACATTGCTCCTTTAACGTGACATCCTTCATATACTTGGTGGCCTTTTGGATATGCATACCCTTGATGGCCACAGCAGTTCACACGTGTTCTTAAAGTGAATGTGAAGTTTTGAGCCCCTTAATTTGCATGATTTTATGGGGTTTTCTGGGTTGAGAGAGTAGCGAACCATTTTCACAGGTCATCTTAGGTCACTCACAGGAAGAGGAAGAGCTCATCAACTTTTTTTAGATTCCACATACTAGGGAGAACATGAGATTTGAGTTTGGCTTATGTCGTTCCATATGCTTTCCAGATTCACCCATTTCCTTGAAAATGACAGAATTTTATTGTTCCTTGTGAATGCACATCACTCTGTCCTGTAAATACTCCATCTGTTGGTGGCACCTACAGCGGTTCCATCTCTGCAATGCTGTGAATTGTGCCACAATAGGCATGCTGTATGCAGGTATTCCAACAGGCTAAGTTCGGCTACATGCCAGGCAATGGCATAGCTGAATCAAATGGTCCATCTATATTTAGTTTTTCATTAAACACTGTTTTCTAAAAATATTGTCACTTAAAACCTATCATGAGACAAAAACTGTTACATCTTGCAAATTGTTTATTAGTGCTTGGTTGACAATGTTTTCTTTTTTCCACTTGATGTTAGCTAACTCTTCACTTATTAAAACTGTGGGAATATATGCATACCTTAGTCTTTATTTTGAGACAGAGTCTCAGTAAATTGTCCTGGCTTCAGCTTCCAGCATGGCTTAGATTACAGGTATATGCCTCTGTGTCTGGTTACAGTGTACCACTTAAACCTTTTTCTTTTCTTTTTTTTTTTTTGTGTGGAACTGTGGACTGAACTCAGGTCCTTGCACTTGCCCAGAAAACACTTATTCTACTGAGCCATTTTCCCAGCCCCATGAACCATTTTTATGTGTGCAGTTCAAGGGCATTCAATACATCCACTTTGTTGCACAAGATAATGTTTCTTACAAAATAGTTAAAAAAGCCGGGCGTAGCCGGGCGTGGTGGCGCATGCCTGTAATCCCAGCACTAGGGAGGCTGAGGCAGGAGGATTGTTGTGAGTTCGAGACCAGCCTGAGCTACAAAGTGAGCTTAAGGCCAGCCTGAACTGCA
>PVKA01010720.1:0-63404 GCA_004027165.1 Ctenomys sociabilis
ATAATTCTATGAGAGGCAAGATCTGCACTAATGGTGGTTGGACAGGATATTATGTCGGCTTTTAGTGCTATGGTCATCCACTAGGTAAATAATTATTGAATCTTTGATATAATTCAGCTATAAAAAAACCTGTAAATATAATTTCATGTATGCACCTTGTACAGTACCAAAACGTTATGAAAACAGTTTGCAATGTATTCATCGACTCTGTATGGTTAAGGTGTCTTGAAACTGTCTGACATTTGTATTTTAATAAAATAAAAATAAATGGAAAAAAATAGAATAAAATGCGATTTAATTTTGCTCTTCCATGGCTAATACTTTTTACATATATGCTTTAATGACCTTATTCTTTATGATAAGTTTTGGATAATTTCATTTGTGTATATTTTGGTATGAGTTTATTCAAATTTCTTGTGCGAAAGGTTCAATTTTCTTGGAAATGTGGTATAATTTCAATTAAATTGAGAAATTGTAAATCTTTAAATATTTGTCTACCCCTTTCTACACTGAGAATTCAAATATGAATATAAGTTTCTTGATTTTTGGCACAGAGTGAACTATTTTTTTTTTAATTTATTTTTTTTATTTATTTTTTTTTTTTTTTTTTTTTTTTTTTTTTTGAGACAGGGTCTCACTGCAGTTCAGGCTGGCCTAAGCTCACTTTGTAGCTCAGGCTGGTCTCGAACTCACCAACAATCCACAGAGTGAACTATTATATGACCTATAAATTCTTCATTTTTATTTTGGACAATTTTTATTCAGTTAAATTTGTAAATTGTTTACAATGTGCAATCTATTAATCTCCTGGTTTTAATATTTCTGTATTTCAGAAAGATTTCTCTAAAATTCACTGCCTGCATCCTATATCTTTTGTACTACAATATTTGTTTACAATTTTAATGTGCTGCATAATTTTTTCAATGATATTAATGAGAAAATAAAACTTATTTAATAAGTTAAACATATCTAAAAGTATTTATAAACATTAAAATTATTGAATCTCTTTTGAAATATGTATTCTGGGAAGTTTTGTCAATCTTTTTAATGATAAATGATAAATAAGCTGATATGAAAACATTTTCAAACAAAGCATTAAAAGAGAATAAAACAACCATAGAAACTTAAATTATGAAACTAAAATGTCCCCCATGTGCTTTGAGTGCCTCTGGTTACTTAACACAAGAGCTGAACTTGGACCCAAAGAAACAGCATTTCACATTCACCTTATTAAAGTATCTGACTTTGTGTTACACAGAACAGTTTTAGAAGCAGTATGTGTTTGGTGTGTGAGCTGCCCACTTTAAGCAAAATACAGTTTACATATGAAAATTATTTATACTTACTGGAAGACAAAACTTGTAATTTTCCTGTCTTTGAGCTAATTTTTGGATTTAGTAATTCTACTGAATTCCATCACCAAATTTCCCATCAAAAGAGAATGATTCAGTCTTTAAAAAAGAACTTGTAAAAATTTCCTTAGTTTAGGGTGAGAGAAAATACACTCTTTGCATGTAAATTCTGGTTCTTGGTTTCTTCATTAACACAGAAAGTAGTGGAAGAGAGAGGAGGAGCCTTTGTCCGGCCAGCAGCTCTAGGTGGAAAGGGGTCTCAGCAGAGTGGTTAGGTGCTTGGATTGGAAACTGCACTGCCCAGTAGCCCTCCCAGGCTTTCAACCCTACCTCACCAGGGCAGAACACAGGGAGACCAGAAATGCAGCCTGCTGCAGGCACAGGTGAGGGCTCTGGAGCAAGAAGTCTGTAGTGTGCGTTCATTTGTCTGTATGTGCATCCATGGAGTTTATCCAGAACCATGAAGCCCATAGAACCCACAAGTCAAGTGCACAAACCAATTCCGAGCTGCAGTAGCAGCAGCAGTGCATCTGGCCTGACCACATTCTGCAGAGAGGGCAGAGATGAATGTGCATGTGCACCCTTAAGTGCTGCACCCTGCTCAGTCTGAAAGTGAAGGGGAGTGCACAGACCTGCTGGCTGGGCTGGAGAAGGCTCCAGGCTCCTTGTCCTTCTCTCTCCTCTCTCACTGTGCTTGTGCTTCTTATGGTGGTGGTAGCAGTGATATTTGGGCGTGGTGGCCTCTTTGGTGAACAGAGATTGGTGTCACTGCCATAGGGTGCATGTACACTTCCAAAGATGGCTGCTCCTATTGGGGTTCTGTATGTGCCAGGTCCAGGACCCAGGGGGCTTTGTGGTGTGGGTGCCCTTGCAGCCTGCCACACACCTGGGAAGCAGGGCAGACCGGGTGCTGGATGGGCAGTACTCAGAGAGCCTCAGCCTCTCCAGCAAACTTGTATGGTGGGAGAATGTCCTCAACCTCATCCTGAGAGCTGGGGTCCTGAAACCCAGCCAGTAGTGGAGTATGACCACTTGGGTTACTTTTGGCTTCTTGGCTGCCAATGACCACCTCTGGAATTTTGGTGTACTTCAAGATAGCTTTTTTTCTCCTTCAGATTAAGAACCAGTCCAAGCTCTGTCAAGGGCAAACAGGAAGGTCTACTGAGGCCAAAAAGTGTGAAATACAGTCCACACCATGGTAACATTACCTCCAGTCATGCGAGGCACCAGAAATTATGAATTTCCAAAGTTGATCTAGGAAGACTTCACTGAGCAAGGGAGACTATGTTCTCTGTAAATGGTGGGTTCTTTGTCAACATGTTGAGAATTTCATGCCTTACATATGGCACAGGATCATTCTGAATCAGGTTCAGTAGCCACTGGAACTCTTGTAGCTTCCAGAGCTGCTAGCCTAACCTCCATGAAGTGGCTGTATTCAGCACAGGCTTTAAAAAGAATGGGATCACTCAGAAGATATCCATTCTTCTGAAGGACCTGGATGGCTCTCAAGCAGCTGACAGTAATGGTGCATCTATACCTTGGAAGAAGCTTTTCCATATTTGAAAACCTTGTGATTTCTTCCAGTATGAGCCTTACATCGGGATTTAAGTTATCCAAAATCTTCGCTTCATTATTCACACTGACAGTGGGCATGACCGAGTTGGCCAGGGCATCAATCATTTCTGTATAATATCTATCTGAAAACTTGTCCTTCCTGTTGTTGTGCTTGATCAAGTTTAGAATAAATGAGGCCTTCTTTGGGACAAAGATTATGAATACCTCTAGTAAGGCCGCAGCAACAGGCATAGTCTTCTGCAAAATAAAGAAATGAATAAATAAATAATGGCTAGGGAGATGGCTCAGTGGAAAAAATAAATAAAAAAAATAAAATAACTGTGAAAACAAACAACTTTACAAGTTTTCGATGCTTATACAGGTCTCACAGAAGAACATCCTGGTGAGGAGGGACTTCATGGCTGGGGGTCCTGCCCATGTGCTCACTTTGGAGTTGGCAGTCTTGGCTAGGCAGAAGCAGGCAGCCATGTGCATGCAGTAGAAGCACTGCTCCTGCCCCAGGATGTTGGTGAGTGCCTGGTGCAATGCGGGTGTGGGGAACTTCTCCAGAGCCAGGATAGACTCTTCCTGTGCAACCTCATCATGCTCATAGTGCCACTGGTACTGCCACATGAAGTCAGCCTGTGCAAGCTCCACCTTCCTCAGTACCAACATGTCTGTGTCGCTTGGAGTCCATTGCAGAGAGATCCATATCAACTTCTCCATTCATCAGTGAGATTTTCTTTTTATTCCTTCTGCTTTTGGAGTGGCAGGCAATGTCATATTTCAGGCTATTTTCTTTAATCTGTTGGGTATGGTTGAAACATCCATCCAGCTCCTGCATCATCACTTGAAGTGGTCCCACATATTTCTCAGTTTCAGGAGATGTATAATCCTGATTAATTTCTAAGTCTAATATGTTTCACCTTCTATTAAGTGCAAAATTCCCAGAAAATTTCACCACTCCACTCTGGTCTATCCACTGTTAAAGGCTGGATGTCTTTGCCACAGACATTTGAAATTAATTTTAAAAGTCTGGATGTGGAAACCAACATCTGACTCCACATATGGGCCTGGATCTCCTGAGATGAAGCAGTGCTGGCCAGACTTAGCAGCTTAGTCAAACCGTGCAGCATGAATTCCACACTGATCCTGTTATCAATCAACCACATCACAAGGTGAACTTTGTGCTAAAACATAGTTAGTACTCCCAGGACACCATATGTGGGTGCTTCATAGAGAAGTGCAAGTGGGATGCAGGATTATCCTTCTCTCCTCCTCCACTGAATATAGGATGCAGCACAATTCCAGTTTTCAGGTCATATGCCACTATTTTATCCAGCTTTTCTTGAATCCAGTGGCAGTACTTGTTCACTTCAAAAGTTTTTTTCATCCAAAGTCCATAAATATAACCCACAAATCCCTTCAGCACCCACTCATCAGACCAAGACACTCTGGATAGGAAACATGCAAAAAACTGCTAGGCCAAGGACCAAGCTAAGCCATTCATTGTTAGTGGAGTCTCATCGATAATCATGGCACTGTGCAGAAGATTAGTACTGAAAATGCTCATGGATGTGTATGCAACAATGCCTCATCAACAATTTTTTAAAATATCTTTTATGTTGTATACAGCATCCATCTGGCCCTACTTCTCAGTCATGAGTAAAACATGCCGTCATTCTGGAATTTGTTACAAGTAACATGTAAACATGTATATATTTTCATGCCATCAATATCTAATGAAACATTTACTCAAATGCATTATGTAAAAAATAAATGTAGTGATAAGTTACTTTTTAAAAATGTTCTTTGAACTTAGATAAAAGCATCTGTGTCTTTTAACCTTTTGGGAAAGATACAGCATTGGTACAGGGGAGGAAAAGATGGTTTCTGTACTTTTTTTTAAGACAAGGTCTCACTTCTTTTCTAGTTTCCTTAGCTCAAGGAACAAACACAGTCTTAAAGCAGGAGCAGGGCAACCAATACATGAGGATCACCTCATAGAACACAAAGACTGTGGGGAGGCAAGACATGGTGTGTTTAAGCAGTGGAAGAAGTTGGGGCAAACAAAAATGACTAATCTTACTTTTGTTTGCAGGGGTCCTCAAGAATCTCGAAAATCGAATCTCAAAAGGGCTAATGGCCAGGGAGATGTTGGAGGCCACGATGGGGATAGTGAGCTCGTAGAAGGTCTTCTTCCTCCTGTTCAGGGTGTAGGCTGTCTCTGCCAGGTCTTCATTGGAGAAGGCCACCATGATGGCATCCACTATGAATTCCAACTACCACATACACAGCTCAGAGTACAAATCCATGCACAGGAAGCAGCACCTTGAGGAATTCTGGTAGCCACAGAAGATGTGGGCACCCCTCTCTGCCATGCTCCCCTCTATGCTGGGCACCATGAAGTGCAGCCCCCCATTTGGGCTGCTCCAGGGAGAAGTTAATGCCCAACTTCAGGGCCTTCAACTCATCCACATGGTTCCAGAGCTCAGAGGGAAACTTAATGCAGAGCTCTCTGTTTCCCGCATCAGAATCCACAGCCCAGAGTGCACCATTGGAAAAGTAACTGAGGTTTCTGTTTTGATCCACTGTGACAAACTTCTAAGGTTGGATCATTATAAATAAACACAGCCTCTAAATCATTGATTGAAGACCGGTTAAATAGCCAGCAGACCGGTTAAATAGCAAGCAGGCACAGGGGCCAGGGATTTAATCCCTGGGGCCTGCCATGCCAGCCCCACACCTGGGGCAAGCTGAAATGACAATTGAAACTGTGCATAGTGACACATACCTGTAAGATCTGCTCTTGGGAGGCTGTAAACAGGTAGATCACTACAAGTCCAATCTGGTAGTGAGACGCTGAACACCCTGTAGACCCTTCCCTAAAAAATAAAATCATTGATCACTACTCAGTGCATTCTATACTGCTTGCTATTCAACTTGATTCTATTAAAGTTTGCAACTGTAAGAAATAGTTCCACAAATCCACAAAACCAGTAAGTGATTTACTTTGGAAATTTATGTTGTCTATGCAGACAACCTGATAAGTTATTTGTAGAGCCTTGGGTTTTGAAGCCCTTGTCTCCCTCCTTCATCCTAGGGGCATCATGGCACACTGCCAATCCCTACACCTCACACTGTGAGTTGCATCTGATGGGTTGCTGCAGGCTCAAATGCACCCTTTGAGGAGACGCAGAGCTCCTGTTGCACAAGGGCTCTCCACAGCCACTCAGAATACCCAGGCCACCACATTATGGATGGCCTCTTAAGGAAAGGTTGATTTATCTCACAGTTTGTAGAGATTTCAGTCAATACTACACTGGCTCCAAGGGTAAGGTGGAAGATGGTAGATGGCAGGGGTTCACAGATATAATTCACAGCAGCACAAAATAAATAAATAAATAAATAAATAAATAAATAAATAAATAAATAAATAAAAGTAGCAAGAACCAAAAGGGAGAAGTGGCAGATATCGAGCCTCTTTCCCTCCCTTTTGTTGGATTTAAGCTATCCACCCTAGGGTGGATAGGGGCACTCACACCCATAATCCAAGCACTGGATCTTAAATCCCACCCATAATTCCAACAGTGGACCATGAATCCCATCATGAATCCAAAATTCTAGAAGCTTGTCTCATTACTGCTTGAGGCTTTGGAGGGACATCTACACACAAACCATAAGAAGCACTTCATTCATTGTTGCCTTTACTTCCTGCTAAACTATTCTTTCCAGGGAGAAGTCTTATAGCTATATTTGTTGTGTCTCTTGGATAGACCTCAACATCCCTGAATTCAAATAAAATCTTTAAGTACTAGAAGGTAGACATTGGCAAATGGATGGCTAGGTTAGACTTAGACCTCTAAATACCACTTTAGTCTACTCTACTAGCTGACAAATAGACTTGGGAAGAGAAAGTCAGAAAAAAATACACAAGGCTTGGGCAGAAAAACATAGGGCTTGAGTGGAACTTCTTCTGGGGCTGGGCCCCACCCACACCAACAGCCAGCTGCTGGAAGGAGCACAGTGTGTGAAACATGTTCCAGGGTGATGTGAACAGGGCCCAGGAAGGTCTTCTGTGTGTCTGCAGAAGCCAACCTCTGTGGGTTTCTAGAGATTGAGGAGAGATGAGAACAGGGGCAGGTTTCTGCAGTGCTTCTTGATTCTGGACCCCAGGCCTGCTGCCTGCGCTCATACATGGACAAGACGCAGAACTTGGCGGTGTGGGCTGGAGTTGTGGGGTCTTGGTAGCTGACCTGCACATCAAAGGTAAGCATCACTAGCCCAAAGCAGAATCCAACACTCCATTTTGGTTTGCTGTCAAAGCTCTGTTGCAGAGCTACTTTGTTCAAGCCAATGACCAGAAGTACTTGAAGGGCTGGCTTGAAGCCCTCAACTGCACCAGCAAGATTATTGTATGAAAGCTGGTAGCCTACCCTTGAATACCAAAATTCTCAAAAGGCTAACAATCCCTCCAGCCCTGCAGAAGAAGCCGCAGGTGGCCTCTGAGAGAGAGCTCATTAGAAAGGGCAGGTGTGCATATCTATGGCCAGAATGATGGGTATTCACAGGGAGCAAGGAAACCCGGACCCCAGGCCATCCTGCAAAGGTCTCACTTACATACCCATGTCCCTTCTTTGCACACTATGGTTTGACCATCTTCTGCTTCAAATGTAAGCAGGACCACCTGCTGTGGTAGCACTCATGCTTTTCCTCCTGAGCCTGCAGGCTCTGGCTATCTGGCTCCTGTGCCT
Organism: Ctenomys sociabilis; assembly: GCA_004027165.1. Lineage (NCBI taxonomy): Eukaryota > Metazoa > Chordata > Mammalia > Rodentia > Ctenomyidae > Ctenomys > Ctenomys sociabilis. Next base: position 7,661 of record PVKA01010720.1, read on the forward strand.
GAGAAAGCCCTCTCTAAGGCCTCTCAGCTTTTTCAGAAATGTCCCCAGTGTCTGTCTCAGTCACTGTTCTTTGCTCTTCTGTGGTCTGGATTGGATGGTTCGGGGTAGCCATCCTCTAGTCCACTTGGATGATCCTCACATTCCTCTTTCACTTTGGCTCTGGAGTGGTGAGGGCTGTAGCCTCTTTTCTCTTGAGGAAACTTTCTGCTTCTTCCTGAAGATTTGCTTTTTTTTTTTTTGGCTGGGCACCAGTTACCTCCTCAGGCTCTGCTGCTGTGTTGGCTAGGATGGCCAGGCTCTCTGGCTGGCAGCAGCAGGCTACCACTGGAAATGTCTGGTTGACAGTTGGCCATAGGTGCAGGTTTTGCACTCCTGCTTCATCACTGCTGGGTGGTTGTCATCCCCATGTCCCCATTATGGTGCCTTAGCTGGCTCCCAGAGGCAGTTCACTGTTTAACTCTTTCATTCTGCAAGTTTTGTAGATCCCAAGAAAAATGGACTTTTCAGCACCACTCACTGAACAAAATGACTTTTATAAACATTTAATGTATAATTTTATTAAGTATTTTATTTATTGGAGGAATTGGGTATTGAACTCGGGCCCTTGTACTTGCCACAAAAGTGCTTGTTCTACTGAGCCATCTCCCTGCCCCAGCATTTTTTATTTTTAAAGAGCATACAAATTGGAGCTAAGACTTGTAGACTATATTGAATTGTTTTGCTGAATTCATGCACCTATAATATTTATTTCTATTTTATTGAGAAATAGCAATGAGACAGTTTCAGAATTGATTAGTAGGACAGTTTCAATAATTAATTCATTGCATATTGTCTTCATAGTGATTATTCATAGTACAAGATGCAGACATGGTATATTGTCAAAACACTATTAGTACAAATCTTATTGAATTAAAAGACAGTAGCTGCATATCTTATCCTATTTTGCACATGCAGATACAAAATGGTCCTTCATTTGTATCCCCTTTTTTTGTTTTGTCAGAGAAGGGTATTCCATTGTCATTTAAATATTGTAGGTGAATGAATTCAGCAAAATAATCCAACATAGTCCCGTAGTTCATAAGAGTAGTGAGTTATCTGTAGGACTGGCAATGTTGGAAGTTGTTGACTTGAGCCTTTTATAGCTTAGCATATTAAATGGCTTTACTTTTTATACCTCATTTTAGTTTTCTATGGGATGGCTAAAACCAAGCTAAAGCAAGACCTATATGACAAAAAAAATATAACTTTTGTGTATCTGATAAGATTAGTCAAATCCCTTCAGGATTTATCCTGAAACCCTGTACCACAGTTTGTAAATCCTTTGTCAGTGTCAGCCATGTTGATGAGTCACGGCCATTGCCTGACCAGTTTGCTCTCTGTGAAAGCCTGAGACAACATTTTCCCATGTGACTCTCCTTAGGCACACTCTACATTATCGATTACTTTCCTCTGTGGCTCCATAATCTCCTTGATCAGTAAATTTGGGACACAACTGAATTATAGCATGTTACAGTACAGGTTCTCCTATGTCCTGAGTCCTCACTTGAAAGGCTGTGACCTATTTTCTTGTCCTTGTTTAAGTTTCTTCCTTTTGTTTCAATCCAGGCATGGGATCTTAGACCTGTCACCTGATTTTATCCTATTTCTGTTACTTTGCTAAAGTCTGTAAAGTTGGAGAGTGGCAGCTAAACCAAAGAAAGGAGTCAGGAAGGGGGGAGATTCCAGCTCTAGATGGACTAGGGTCCATTCCAGGAGGTGTTTGAATCCTGGGGTGCTGGAGGGCTGGTCCCTCCAGAGGCTCCCTTGGAAAGAGATCAGTATCATTTGTGAAATATTGGGAATTCAATGCCAGGGCATCAGCTGGTTTGGAAAATTGCTGTTTCTTTTTGACCTCCTAGTGCTGTAGAGGTAGGTGACAGACCACAAGTGCAGTAGCTGTGTCTATGCCAGGGTGGGCTTATCGATGTTAAGCACTAGACTGTTGAAAGGAATAGACATTGCCTTGACAGTGTTTGAAATGTGCAGAGGGCTGATGAGTGTGTGGTAATCCATGTATATGACAGAGTGATTTAGAGTAATTTAAAAGAATTTGAGAAAGTATGGAGGATAGTTTATCCTTCTAGTCCTTTGGTTATGGTTTGTGTCTAGTTGTCTTCCCAAAGCTGCACGCAGTCATTGAGAAGCTTCTATGGTTTGTGATGAATAAATAACCCAATTCTGGGATTATGGGTGTGTACTGCTGGGAGTACGGGTTTGGATGCCATTGGGAGTATGGTTGTGGGTACTGCTAGTATTATGGGTATGAGTGCTGCTGGGATTAGGGGTGTTAGTGCTATACCCACAGACAGCCTGAATGCAGCGTAAGGGAGAGAGGCTTGCTCTCTGCTGCTTCAGCCACTGCTCCTGTCTCTTTGCTCTTTCTGCTTTGAATAGTGGCCTCTTACCATGTGGCACTCTGTCTTGGAGCCAGCTGACTATGGACTGAAACTTCCAGAGGTAAACCTTTCTTTCCCTAATTTTGGGTATGGGTTATTTTATCCCAGCAATGAGAGCACAAAACTTCTTGAGCTCTGTGCTTTGGGTTGTCACTCATGCTAGTAGAGTCTGAATAAAGAGAATGTTAAGCAAAAACATGCAGCTTGAGCCCCTGTCTATCCATGATGGTTCTGAACCAATGGGTTTCAGCTGTGAGATGCCCTGCTTTGTGTCCCCAGCTGAGAGCATAGAAACTAATGCTTCTAATTTTCTGTGACATGCTAAGTGGTATGCAGCAAAAATTTTCTAAACTTGTTTTGGTGCTTGTTTGGTAATAAAATCTGTGCTGAAGTTTAAATTTTTTAAAAGGCTCTTAAGCAATCTTTTAAATGCAGCTTTCTGTTTTATGCTCTATACTAAAATTTTAGGTTTTTAAAATTTTTTTATTCCATTAAAAGAATACAAAGCAGTGAAATGCAGAATTTCACTAAACAAGAATTCAATAGTTTTATTTCATATTGTTACCTTTAAATTAATTGTTCAGATTACCAGATATAAGCATGCAAAATTGGTTAAAAAATTAAACAGAAAAAAATAAGAATTAACTGTTCCTGTATGTGTAAATGCTGTATTGTCTACCTAGCCTAAGAAACTGAGAGTACATAAAATTCGAAAGGTTCAATAGAAACTGTGAGGGGAAAGTGCTCAAAAGGAAGAAACAACTGGGATGAAGGAAAGGAGCAAATAAGTGGAAAATAGTATATCATACACACAGGATAGCTCGGATAATTGTACTGCTGATTTCTGCTGCTCTAATGAAAAATGGCGGGTGCCAGCCAGATAGCTCAGCAGACTAAAGCTTAGGAAGGCTAGTCCACCTGCTTAGGAAGGCACAAGGACCAGGGTTCAATCCCCTTTATGCCATGTCGGCCCCACCTCAGGGATGCGGTGAGAGGGCAACTGATAGTGGACCTGGTGGCAGGTGCCTGTGATCCCAGCGCTGAGGAGGCTGAAAACAGGAGGATCACTCCAAGTCGGATCACTATAGGGCATAGTGAGGCACTATAAACCCTGTATTAAATACATTTTAAAAAATGAGAAATAGCTTTAGGTGGGTAACTTTTTCTGGAAGCAAAGGTTTCTTTTATTTTCATATTCTAAATTGTTCTAAACTATATTTTAATAGCTCCAAGAAGAAGAGTTGAGTGTTGGTTTGTATATTTTCACCCTTCCCTGTATTAACTCAAGAAAAGCAGCTGTGCTAGGATGGATAGACCCCCTGAACTTCTCAATAAGGCCATCTGGTGCATATGATTTACAGTCCATATCCCAGGACTGGGTCCCTTGCTGCAGGGACTTTGGTGCTTGCGGGCAACAGGAAGTACAGTGCCACTCTAATGGGTTCAAGACATTGAACCCCTTCCTCTGTGATAACTTTCCACAGTTGGCAGCTTGGCTGGAAAAGGAGGGTTTGGGTAACTGTATTGTATTTCTGACCAGCTCAGCAGTGTGCCCTGGCTCACTGCCCTTGACGATCGTCTGACATTGAGAACGAGTATCTCACCCTCTTGGGCTCTGCCTGGAATGGTTTCCAAGTAGTACTGCCACTGTGACGCAGCATCCGCTCCTATAAGTGGAGCATCCACACACTCGGCTCAAAATTCTCAGCAAGTTGGGAAAAAGTCATGGTTTTCCAATTTAGTCAAGCGTTTTCTTCTGTGGTTACTGAGCTCCCCCTATTGGTGCATGTTTAGAGCCCCCTTTTTTTTATTATTTATTTTTATATTTTTTATTTATTTATTTTTATTTATTTATTTATTTTTTGTTTAGAGCCCTTTGAGCAGAAGCTAAAGCTCCAGAAAGGTGGGCCCTGGGGTTGGACAGCATCAGGTGGCCTCCCTGTGCTGTGCTGGGGCCTGTCCTAATCTCTTCTAGGGTAAGTCAGGACACTGATGCCAGCTGTAAGAGGCTACCAATGCCATCTCGCTGTTCCCTATCACTCCATACGAATTACTTTGTTTTCACTTTCTTAAAATAATTGAGAAGAGCTGGAAACAGTTTTGAGAAAAAACTTCTATTATGCCTCCCTACTCTGAAGTGGAAGGTTAAGGGCCCAAGTCTAAACCTAGGACGACAGAAGTAACCTGAACGACTTTCCAGGCAGTTAGTAAAAACCTCAATGAGTTACCAACCTGGAATGACCTAGAGTAGTGCTTCCCACATTACCTGGTGGAAGACTGCTTAGCTTCGGGTTTGTTGGTCAGTGTACAAAAGTATTGATTTGTAAGTCAAGTTCCTTTATTTGAAACTCCTTTAATCAAAAAGGAAAAATATAAACTGTACAGTATTGATTCACTATACAGATTGCTAAGAGCTATATCAGAAGTAACAGTTAATAGTTAAATGAAGTACAGTTAATAGTTAAATGAAGTCTGTTACAATATTAATGTGAAACAAGAGGCACAAAAGTCACAGAACTGTTCTGCTACAACGCTGTACATGGTTAGATTTTTAAAATTTCTGTGTAAAAATATGTAATTGCTCTTATTTTTAAAACATTTCTTAAGTTTTTTTCTTATTTTGTAGGGACTTTAAGTTTAAAGTTTTATCAATACTTGATGGAAAATACCTGTTCCACGTTATGCCTAAGATGTTTGATATTCAGATAGTAAGGTTAAGCTCAACTGCCTATGTTGTAGGGTAATAATAAGCTTCTCTTCTGGAGGGCTAACAACCTAAGTTTGCAGAGGAAAAATCAGAAAAAGGAGGCCTGCAAGGTCAGCCCTAGCCTTTCAAAGTCATTGAGGACTCAGGACATAGGAGAACCTGTACTGTAACATCATGTAATTCAGTTATGTCCCAAATTTTCTGATCAAGCAGATTATGGGGCCTTAGAGAAATGTAATCAGTGATGTAGAGTGTGCCTAAGGAGAGTCACATGGAGAGAACATTCACTCAGGCTTTTACAGAGAGTAAATTGGTCAAGCAATGGCTGTGACTCATCCACATAGCTGACACTGACAAAGGATCTACAAACTTTGGTACAGGGTTTCAGGATAAATACTGAAGGGATTTGACTGGTTTATCTTAGTCTTAACCATCCATCAGAAAAGTATAAAAATATAAAAAGTAAAGCCATATTAATAGGCTGAGTTGTAAAATGCTCAAGTCAACAACTTCTGACGTTCCTAGTCCTATGGATAACCTACTACTATTAACGGACTTCTGGACTACATTGGAATATTTTGCTGAATTCATGCACCTACAACATTTAAATGGCAATGGAATACACTTCTCTGACAAAAACAAAAAAGGGATACAAATGAATGACCATTTTGTATCTGTATATTCAAAATAGGATAGGTATACAGCTACATTCTCTTAGTTCAGTGAACAAAATTATTTGTTCTAATAGTGCTTGTGGACAGGATATCATGTTTGAATCTTGTACAATGAATAACCACTAAGAACAATATGCAATTTATTTGTTATTAAAACTATCCTACTAATAGGTTTTAAAAATGTCTCATTACTATTTGTTTCGCAATAAAATTATTTTTAAAAGATGTTTCCACATGTGGGTCTGATTTATTTCACTTAAGAGTATTTCCTCTAGATGCATCTATTTACTGACAAAAGACTAGAATTTATCCTGTTTAATAGCTTAATAATACTCCATTGTATAAAAATACCACATTTTCTCTATCCCTTCTTCAGTTGATGGGCATTTGTGTTGTTCCCAGGATTCAGCTATAACAAACAGTAATTTTTTTAAAATGTATTTAGTGCAGGAACTATAGGGCCTCTCTATACAGACCAGACTCACAGTGATTCTGTTTTCAGCCTCCCAAGAGCTGGAATCACAGGCATACACCACCACGCCCAGTCTCGGTCTCAGAGCACTCGGGGGTGGGGCAAGCACCACATGTGGTGCCAGGGATCAAACCCCAGTGCTTGCACTTTGCCTAAACAGGTGTTCTATTCTGCTGAGCTATCCGACTGGCCTACTTATTGATATTACAAGATATATGCATATGAAACTAGAAAAAAGAAAAAGAAATGTACAAGAAATTAAGAATGTCCTTTAAAAATTTCTCTAAATACATCTTCTCTAACAGTGGAATACCCATCTCTAACAAAACAAAGAAAGGGGTGATATAAATGAAGGACCACTTTGTAGTAAAAAATATATACATAACATATATATATATATATGTCGCGCGCAACCTCGCCGGCAAGGAAGACGCGACAACCAGCTCTTCTTTCCTCGGTTTATTCAGGACCCCTATACAATCTTCTTCCCCTGCTAGCTAGCCTCCCTGCGTCCTCCTTCCTCCTCCAGGGGAAGCCCGCTCATGGCTTTGAACCAGTGGGCGTCCAACCCCGGAGTGCTACGTGGGCACAGCCGATAGGTCCAGGTACACAGAAGCAACGCCCTAGTCTTAGCCTTAGCCAAATGAGAAGTTGTTTGCTACGGAGAGCACCCACCCCCAGGTGGGGGTGGAAGGCGGAAGCCAGGGCCGTCTTTAAGGTGCGGCTGTGCGCAGCTCTCCACAGTAAGTTGTTTGTTATGGAGAGCACTCACCCCCAGGCGGGGGTGCAAGGCAGAAGCCAGCGCTGTCTATAAGGCGCGGCTATTCGCAACTCTCTACATATGTATATATATATAGATAGATATACAGCTCCTTTTTCTTAGTTCAATGAGAAGAAATATTGTACTAACATTGTTTAGACAAGATACCATGTCTGCTTCTTGTACTCTGAGTAACTACTATGAAGACAACAATATGCAATGTATTAAATACAGTCCTACTAACCTGTTCGTTTTTTTTTTTTTTTTTTTTAATTCTTTTTTGTATTTTACAGAAGGGTCTTTACCAGATCAGACTCAGTAATTCTGTTTACAGCCTCCCAAGTTCTGGGATTACAGGCATGGACCACCACTCCCAATCTCAATTGCTAGCTCAATGTGTCCTTTGGGCAAGGCTGGCATGGCAGGCCCAGGGATTGTACCCCTGGCACCTGTGCCTGCTTTCAGGCTCTTTAATCTGCTGTGCTATTTGGCCATCCCTTACTAACCTGTTTTGAAACTGTCTCATTGCTATTTCTTTCTCATTAAAAGCAATAAAAAATTAAAAAGAAAGAGTATGTATCTGCATATACAGATATATACATATACATAAAAATTAAAAAGAAAAATATAAGTATCTATCTGTATAGTTGGCATAGATATGCAACTACTTTTTCTTAAGTGAGAAGAGGGTTTTGAACTGGTAGTGTTTAGACAAGAGATCATGTCTGCATCTCTTCCTATGAATGGCGGCTACGAAGTCAGTATACAATGTATTATTGTAACTGTCCCACTAACCTGTTTTGAAACTGTCTCATTGCTACTTGTTTCTCAATAAAATTATTTTTCACAAAACTAAAAAAAATCCCTAAGAAAATCAAACTTATATGGATAGAAAAAAAGAAAAGAAGAGGAAAAGTACAAATTGTGCTGCTAAAAATATGGGTTCACACACATTGCTGTGGTATGAGGTTTTCAGTTCTTCTGGAAAAATACTCAGGAAGGGAGTAGCTGACTTAAATGGGATCTTCAATCCTAGCTTTTTAAGGAATCTCCACACAGGTTTCCATAGTGCTTGTGACAGTCTGCACTCCCACCAACAGTGCAGGAGTGTTCCTTTTTTCTCCACCACCCCTCCAACATTGTTATTGGCTCACTTCTTGATACTAGTCCTTCTTTCTGGGTTGACATGGAATCTCAGTTTTGTTTTAATTTGTATTACTTAAAAAACCAATGATGTTGAACATTGTTCATATATTTTCTTGCCATTTGTATATCTTCCTTTGAGAAGTGTATATTCATCTCAGATGTCCGTTTCGAATTGGCTTTTGAATTTGGAGGGGTCTGGTTTTTGTTGGTCTATTTCAATAAAAGGGAAATGGACTATTCTAGCCATATCCACCTCCTCTGAGGAGGAGACTTAACCACCCCAAATCATACAGGACTCTAAATATATTGGAATAATACATGGCTGATATTCATTCCAACACAATCCAGTTACATGCCTTGAAACCACCCATTAGAACAGGAAGAGGAAAAAAAAAAAACAACAGGAAGCTGTCAGGGATTTCTAGAGTTGAAACATGGTCACCTATGAGGTCAGGGACACAACAGTCACATCCAGCTGAATTTTGACAGTCATACTTTGCTGTGCATTCCCAGTTCCCACTGTGCTTAAATTTATAGAATTTAAAAAACATGAAGGAACCGTAGTAGGTACAGATGAGGACACTAAGAGATGGTCGGTCATATGTCCTCCAGGTCATGTGCCAATTCAGCAAAGATCTGTGCTACTTGATCATAGTTACTTAGTAACTTCTTACTCGTTGCTGGGATAAATACCTGACACTCAAAATGAAGGAAGGAAAGGTTTATTTAGCTCACAGTTACTGGAGGGTTCAGTCCATATTCCGCTGGCTTCAAGATAGACAACAGTAGTTCATGCTACAGAAAACAATGAAGAACAGAGGAGGAGCAGCAGCTGTGGTGTCCATCAGGCCTCTCTTGCTTCTACACTGACTAGGAAGACTGGTGCTCCATGTCAAAGATTGGACCTCCTCCAAAGTGGTGTGGCTGGGAAGGTCAAGCTCCCCTGAAGACTGGGACTTCTCAAAGGAAATGGGGCAGGGTGACATAACAACTGAAAGTCTTGATCTGGGATCAGTGCCTCAGGGCAGGTAAGATGGCAAGTAGTTGGGAGTCTGTGAGGCCACATTGTTCTAGGACTAGGGTCTCCACAGCGCTGGCGAGTTTGCCTATTAGAACCTGGAGGGTCTCCGGATTGAATGATTCCATTGAAATCCACCTCAGAGTCAGTAACTTGAACTGGCCTGTGCTTGTCCATTGGAATAGATGTTTCAGGTCAGATTCCTTCAGTGGACCGAAACTCAAGGAGAGGACCTACAAGGTGGTCTGGCTCCTTAACATATGCAGAATGACACTCGAGAAAAAGACTTCATCCATAAAAAACACCCGGAGATTTTGCAGCTGTCCTAAGTGAAAAGCATAGATGTGGGAATACCAATTGTTTCTCTTGAATGAATTAAACATCTCTGGACTCTCACATAGAAAGTGAAGTGTGTGAAGGTTTTTCATCTTCTTGACATGAGGAACAAATGCTTTCATGCTTTCCCAATCCCAGTTACTGAGCACATAGAGTTTATGGATGGAGTCCAGTTGTACAGCTTGCAGATGCTTCAGGATTATGAAGACATCACTGAAATGGATCCTGACCTTCTCACAGCACAGGTATACTGAAGCTTTTCTCTCCATGACCCACTTCAAGAGGCAGAGTTGTACCTTGTCTTGTGTGTCACAAGATGAACTTCAATGTTTACAGCAAAGGTTTACAGATATTGTCAAAGTTGGCTTTTTGTCAGTCACCCCAGGTTTGCATTTGTCTCATGACTGGCAACTGATGAGTGAGCGATTTTCATGGCCCTGGGTCCTCCAGTCCAGAAGTCCTACTGTACATTCCTCCAATCTGTCACCTGCAGTTTCCACATTCTTCAGGACCTCATTGTGTTCCCCCATGAAGGCATCCTTGAAAAAATCACCTGGAAGACCAGGGTGGGCAGTTATTCAGAGCAGTGTTGGATCTTGTCACACTCTTCAGCAGACTATGCTTGACCAGCTCATATAAAAGCTGTGGGTTATGCATCTCATTCTGAGATATTTTTTTCTCTTTGGTGTGATAAATAGCTGACACTCAAAATTAAGAAAAGAAAGGTTTACTTGGCTCACTGTACATAGATGTTTCATGCCATACTTTGCTGATGCCAAGGCATATCTGCACATGGCTGAGGTGAGCTGTTCATGGTGGTGAAAACCATCAAAGACAAAGGCTGCAGCAAACCTGTTCATAATTTTTGGAAGGCAAACTTCTATGCTATGTCACTGAATGTTGGAGGTGTTTAAACTTTCATTTGTACAGGGGCTTCAGCTAAGTGTTTGCCTTAAATCTCAGAGGAGATATTGGACATCAAGTATTCAGCAGGCCTGAAACTGTGTTACGGCTTTGGCATCACTTTAGAGATATACTAAGTGTCTTTTGCAGAAAGATGTGCATAAAATTTTTCTTGGTGGATTGAGATTTGAAATGTTATGGCTTGTGTCCATATGTCCTCAAGACACTGTTGGGGCTTTTTCAAAGGCAGCTGGATCTAGAGTATGACACAGAATTGACTCGTGGTGCAACCCTAGGCTCAAGGGCATTAGGATTAGTTGTGAGTGCTACTTGCCCTATGTGACCTGGATAGAAGTAGTAGAAACATGCTGCTAAGGTCTATTGTTGCTTTTGCTACCTTGTAGGCACCATGAATTATTCTGTGCTGCCCCTCTGCCATGTGCCACTGTGTTTCAGCCAACTAACTATGAATTGAAACCTACGAAATGAACTAAGTAAAGCTTTTACCCTTAACTTTGAGCAGGTATTTTGTCTCACCAATGAGAAAAAAGCAAATAAGAGAGATAGCTGGATGAGAACTTCCTAGGATGAAATTGGAGGCTGGATCAGCTACTGTCAGAAGGAAGGAGTTTTGATATTCATAAGAATCATCATGGGGTAAGGTTGACAGACCTGGATAGGTATTTTGGATCCTGCTTTCTGGTCACTGTATATGTCTAGCACGGCTTTCAGATAAAGCAGAATATGAAGTAGTCATTGGTGTCTTTGTTCTATTGGACACCCCCACTGCCATTTCAAAATAGATTATTGGCCCAAATCCACCATCTGGTTGTTTCTTTTCAGCAAACTGAGCTCATGGGTCATGGCTATCTGGAAAGAATATAAAGCACAGATCTGGAAAGAATTGTTAGGTTATCAGCTCTGTCAGAGGCAGGAACCTTAATGTGGCTGTTAGGAGAAATGCAAAGGCTTTGTTGGGTTTTTGACTGAGTCAGGTTTGAGAGGAAAGTAGTAAATTCCAGGGTTAGATTAGGTCCAATGTGAAAGAAACACCAAAAGAAAAAAACTTATGGCATAAATGAAAGCAGAGATCACGGTAGAACTTCATCCCACAAAAGTGAGGAACAAGCATGATAGGAACAAATCCTATTTGCAGTGATACTACACTGAAGTTTAGATAGGCCGATGAGGATCCTGACTCCATGTTGCCTGAGGTGGAGGGGCTTGCAAAAATAGATTTGTAGTATATTATTGCCAGTCTATTATTCTCTCATCAGGCTGAGTAGACAATCTCTATTAGAACTATTTTAGAAGTCTAAAATGTGGAGTTAAATGGTATTTCCTTGTGAGGGTTTAAGTCTGATGTAGGGTACAGATAAGTCAGTATTTGTATCTCTAGAGCCCATTGCTAAGAAATCAGCTACCTAAAATAGTTCCTAATCCCAGCTATATAAAGCATTTGGAAATCTTATTAGCCATAAGCCTGCATGTCTTTGTAGTAGTTTACTTAGGCCTCTTGACCAGTTCTATGGAGAATTACTAAGTACAGGGAAATCACGATCTCTTTCACATATACTTGGGAGATACCTAAAAAAAATGCATAAATCTGAAAGAGGTGGCCTGGACTTCCAGTTCCCTAAGAATCTAGAATAAGCAATTTGGTTTTAGAATCTATGAGTGAAAAGACATTGAGGTTACAAACATGGCAAGATTGAAAAGACAAACATGATACATTAAGGGTGGTTATTAGAATGTTCTGACTCTAGGTTGCTGCAAGTCTAATGTCATCTTTGTAGGTCAGCCTTTTGTCTTTCCTAGTAGATAACAGAAGAAGAAAACTTATGTAAATTTTTGCACCACTTCTCCAAAAATGGGAGAGGTCAAAGATCTTGTCTCACATCATCTGATTCTCAATTCCTTCTTGGGATAATCACTGAAGTGCATAATTTAAGCTGGCATTTTTGTCTCTCCTCCTCCAGGGTACCAAACTTGTTTGCTTCTATTTCCCCATGATAGCTGATCTGACCACATCGTACTTTAGATTTGGGCATGGGCAAGTATAGCCTGGTAAGAAAGTGTTCTTGGGATGTCAGGCAGTTAGTTAGGCCTGCACAGAGGAGTCTGTCATGCAATGCACATCTCCTTACTCCAGGGTCTTGCAGCAAAAATGCTTTGCAAAAGTCGGAATAAAAGACTGATTCAGTCTTGGACTGAAGGATGCTTCTATTTTGTTTTCAAATGCCCATTGTGATTCATTTTGTTGGAGCAAACAAATTAGCAAGACTGCAGTGCTAGTCCTCTAATGTTCAGTGTGCTGTAATGACAGTCTTAATTCTCTCTTTGAATCCTGATCAATTGCCTCAACCACTGCATCATCTTCCTAGTTTGACACAATTGTCTTGATTAATGGCCTGGTGGAAACACATTGTTGGGGCTGGAGAGACAGTTAATTAGAATAAATGCTTGCCTGGCAAGCACAAGGGCCTGAGTTCAATCCCCGATTCCACCAAAAAAATACCTTGTCAACTTTGTTGTGGTTGTGTAATGTTGATATAGGGTATCTTGGTTTTTTGGTAATCTCTAGGGTTGTCGGTGTTTTCTGATGTTACACTCTGCATAGATTCAGGACTCCTAAAGAAGCAAGGAACATGTGCCCTTTAATATTCTCCTTGTAGGTATGTGCCTTAGTTCCATGGGATGCACCATCTCTTGGTTGACATTGGGTAGTATACGAGACACTTCCTGATTCTCATCTCAGTCCAAGAAACCAATATTTGTAATCCCAAAGTTATGTTATTGGAATCCCATCAAGTTGATTCCAATCTATTACTTTCCATGCAACCCACGGCGAAAATGAGGACGCTAAATTATATTTTTAATCTTCAGGGAGTCGAGGGGCTCTAAGTCCTGCCATGACAAGGTTTTCCGGAACCAAGAGAGTGACCCAGGGCCTCACCTGGTTTTTATTCAGTGGGGGAGTGGCTTTGGGATTGACTGAGAATTGTGGGAAGTAGGTGACTACTGTGAGCTGGGCTAGGTGGGTGGCCTACATTTACCTCTGCCATATGCAGAGAGGATATGCAGAGAGAGTAATCTGCATTGTATAGTATTTAAAATGTTTTGGGAAGTCTAGGGCTTCAGCTTTGATGTAGTCTTTCAAGCCCTAGGAAGTCATAGCCTCTATCTCGAGGCTCAATCCCAGCTGGCAGGGCGGAGCATTAGCTCTACTGTCCTGTCTCCACCCGGCTCACATTAAGGAGCAGCAGGCTTACCAGGGAAACACGCATGCCACCTTCAAAGACTATCACCCGCACCTCAGCTAGACCAATACACACTGCTTAAGGCCAACTGTGGGATAAACAGAAGTTCTAGCCAGCTCTGTACATAACAATATGAGGAAATAGGATCAGACTCAGTCAAAATGGAGACAGTCGCTCTTCTTTCAAGGAGAGCTGCTCAGGTGGTCACCCACAGATAGGAGGCAGTAGAATTGAATCTTTCCTCAGTGGAATTTTTCATTATAATGGAAATCATTGTTGAAGTTAACACAGACTGACTTAAGACAGCCTGGCAGTTGATCCAAGTGACTCTTGCCCTCTTGTTTAGAGAGGTTCCCACATCTTCATGGCCAGTCCTTATTGATCACTCCAGGTTCCAGTTTCTTAGAAATCAATGGGAATATCAATGTGTGGTGCTAGAATCTTGGTCAGAATGTGTTTCCCCTTGGTTTTTGAACATAATGTACCCACAGAAGGATGCTTTTGTAAGAGTGACTGAGATTGTTCCATGGAGAATGAGATTGTTTGCTTGCTATGATTACATAGTGAGAGTAAAGCATGGCACTGGAAGAGTATAATTGGGTGGGAGGAGGGAACATAGGGTCTTCAAAAAGTATGACCCTGATTTCTGAGGATATTGGCCACCTTCTCCAGACTAATGGCTCCTACAATAATTCTTGTCCCTAACATGAACACTGCTCCCTAAACTACAATTATCCCTTCCACTGAAGCAGCCTCTTACCCATTTTATAACTTTCCTGAAGCCTTGATCTCTGCTCACTGATGTAGCCTCCTGTGGTGATTCAGATGTGTGTATGGTGCCAAGACTACCCTCTTCAGTGGCAATGTGGTCATCCAGGTATATTATGGCCCAGGCCTATGACTGCTGATGTCCTTCTAGAACAGAGGTATGATGACAGAATAAACACAGACAAAACATATTTTAGTCTCAAGGAGCACCAGGATGGATAAAACCCAATGATAGGCTAAGACCACGAGGCTTAGTATTTTTAGTGTTTATTAAGTGCACAGTTACTTGGGGTTGGTTCTTCAGGAAGTAATCGGAGAGAACTGTTGCTGCAGTTAAGTCAGTGATGTAGGGGTTCATACTTCAGCCAACAGTACCATTAGCATAAGTGCATTTAACCAGCCAATTCTGAAAGACTGAATGCTGTTTGGAACAGAATGGACAATGGATGGGAATGTCTGCAATGCTGAAGTGAGGACCCAAAATGCAAGCACTTTGTGGATGGAGATACATGACAAGGTGCTAGAATTTTTAAAGGGGAAGAGATGCCCCCTCATTTTTAAAGGGGAAGAGATGCCACCATTTTGAAGGGGTACATGAGTCCAGGCTCAGTATATTTAATGACTAAATGGTCAAAGACAATATGTCCTCAAGAAGAGACCCAGAGAGTTCAAAGCTTGGTTTGTCTTGAGCAGGTGCCTCTTTGTCTTTCTTGTGGCCAGCAGGCTGAGGCACCAACTCCTGAACACCACTACCCTTTCTGATATTGCCTTGTTTCTTTTGGCAGTGCTCCTACCATGGCCTGGCATGGTAGAACTTGGCTGTCTGGCCCAAGTCCTCAGGGGCCCTAGTCCCAGGCCTCATACCAGGGCTTCTCCTTTGGTAAGAATGGCCTAGCTGTATGATTTGGTCACTGTTTCTCACCCTTCTGTTCTCCCAGTTGGATGGTTTACAGTGCTGCCCATCCTCTCATCCACTCCAGAGTGATTCTCACACTCATCTTTCACTTTGACTGTGGAGTGGTGAGTACTTCAGCTTCTCTTTCTTCAAGGAGCTTTGCTGATTCTCCCTGTCAATTTGCTTTTCTCTTTGTAGGGACCAGTTATCTCCTTGGTCTCTGCTGCTGCAGTGGCCAGGATAGCCGTGCTGTCCAATGGGCAGCAAAAGTCTCCTGCCAGAAAATTTTGGTTGATGGTGCATGGCAGGTGTGAGTTTCAGGTTCACACCTTCTTGCTTCATCATGAACAGCAGGCAGGCACCCAGTGGAGACATTGCTTTGGAAGTGTGATGTTGAGTGGTCACTGTGGTTTGTTCATGCAGATCAATGTAGCAAATTAGATCTGTGTTCTACAGAGGTATAACTTTTGTCCTATGGATCTTTAAGAGGAACTGAAAAGATGTTAATGGAATGGAATGCAGCCTCCCATGGGTAGCCACTGGTACCTATCCTCTGATGCCTGCCTAATCAACTCTTTAAGTAGTATTAATGCTCTGCTTTCAATGTGGTTGAGGGCTGATGCTTACATATTTCTAACATAATTCTTCCATTATGTATGCCTTCGGCACCATGTAGCTAATACCAAGGTCTGACAGCATTCATCTGAATGAGTCTGACTCTCCACAAATGAAGTATGAATTCTTGGCTGAGAATGTAATCCAAATGGAGAGAATCCAAAGAAGTCCAGCTGTGTCCACTGAGTTTGTCTGCTGCTGGAGAAAATTAACCCATGTTCCTAAGAATGAGTCCATTTTCTGTGCAAGAAGGATGACTCACAAAGTGACCCATTGTCCCATTTGTAGTGATAGATGATAGTTTCACTGTAGACTTTTTCAAGCAGTTCTTGATCCCATGAAGCCTCCTTGTTGAGGAAATGGTACCATACAAGAACCTCTTAATGTACTATTGCATCATACGAGCATGCACTTTAAACTTAAAAACATACATAGGCATTCTTTGCCCTTTGAAGGGTGAATTGGTGTGCCATGTGAGTACTTGTGAGTGTTGTGTATGATACAAATACATTTTCTGTAAAGGACCACACTGTGTGCCTTCCCTATGATGCTAGGCTGTTGTACAGATGCTTTGCTGTGAGCAGTTCAGTGCTGTGGACTCGCCATTGCAGAAGATTCCAGAAAGCATGTAGCACTATTATAATTGTGTCAGTTGCCTTTTGTGCCTATCCCTGAGTATGTGAATTGCCATCCCATGACCTTGAACTGCCAGAAATCTGTATCCCTAAGACTTCAGGCCCACCTGCTGTCATCAACTGAAGCTTATCCCTACAGAACAGGTACAAGGTGAGCAAATGAATCTGAACAAGATTTCCCACATCAAAGAAACTCCTGTCACAGCAAGAGCCCAGTTCTAAGACAGTGTTACACAGAAAATCTAGTGGACAATCCAATGATGCCCTTGGAAAATTGTGGCAAATTCATTCCACTAAAAGGACCCTTGTATCTCAGTCACTCACAGCATTGCTATAAGAAAATACCTAACCCTGGAAACTAAGATTTTGGCTCATTTTAGACATTTCATATCTTTTATTGTCAGCTGGCTCCAGGCAAAAGTGACCTGGTAGAGGAAAGTTGCTCACATAGTAGTATCCTAAAGAAGAGAAACTCAAAGGAAGAGCAAGAAAATAGAAGATATGAGGAAATAGGGAGATGGATCTCTTGCAAAAGGGGAGGGTGACTTAGGTGGGGTATGGGTAGAGGGAGGTACACAGGGGAGGGGATGAAAAATGAATTTAGATGTGTCATATATTTATACTAATTCCAACGGAGGAATGTAGTCATTACATGCTGGAAACATGTACTAAAAGAAATTAAAAAGGAGGAAGACACAAGAAAGTATATATACTTATGGGCCACAGTACCTGACCAGACCTCACCTTCTAATGCATGTCAGCTATAAGGCCTGAATCAATCACCTTTTAAGGCTCAACCTCTGAGCACATCAGGATTTGAGAGACATCTATATATAAACTATTTGAGAGACATCTATATATAAACCATTACAATCTGCATTAGTCCCCAAAAGACATGAATATATCGATGCAAAATACATTTAGTCCATCTCTAAGAGCTGCCAGTGTTTGAACAGTTCCACTATTGCCAAACAGTCCAAGTTGAAACTGCCAGTATCTGGAATATAATGAGAATGGTATCACCCCTACAGGCAGTTGGTGACAGATGGTATTTCAGAGGACTTTTATGTTTGCTGGTGGATAGTGTTGCCTTGAATTCTTGAGATTCAAGGCAAACACTTAACTGTGAGGTGGTGAAAAAGTTATAAACACTGCTTACATAAAATGGCAAAGGACCAACATTCCCATTCCAAAAGGGAGCTAGAAACCAATGGGACGAAAGCACAACCAAAACCCAACATTAGGGTCAAGTTGTGGCCACAAGATGTGAACTAAAAATGACTTCAGTGGTCCCACTACAATACCTTTGCCAGTTGCACCCACTTTGACCTCTCTGTGAGGCTCTACATGCTCCTTGTTGCTGTCTTCAGATGTCCAATGTGCCTGGCTTCACCAAATTCCTGGTGTCTTTACTTTTTTGCACACAGTATGACCTCCAAGGTCATGTTCTAAAATTTGGGCAGGAAACAACCTGACTCCACAATTCTTCCATTATGTATGCCTACTGCACCATGTAGCTAATACCAAGGTCCGACAACAGCTCAAGAAGTTTCCAGACCCTTGCATCATGGTTGTACAGGTCTCTAAGTGCCTGGATGTCACCATAAACCAAGTCCCAGGGGACTAATCCCCTGGGCCACCTTCCTGTAGGATGTCCTGGGATTCATACCAAAAGCAATACAATGATTGTCAAGATTGTAGTCTTGAACCCACAAAGGGAGGTGTCTTGTTTCCCAACATGCATTCAAGCCATCTTCCCTATTATCCTGCTATCAAGTTCTTAGCTTTTTAAATGCTAGGCTTTTCAGCAACCAAGCTTTCTTCTGCTTCAACTTTATAGGAGCTTATTTTTTGGTAAAACTCATTTTTAAGAATCATGTAGCTGTGCATTTTTCTCTTGATTTTCAATGTAGACCTGAAAATGTAGTCCCAATAGTACCTATAGCCCAACCTGAACATTGGAATGCCTTGAAATTTCTGCCACTACTTTTAATCTGTCCCCTCCAAAGTCTCAGAATGGGAGCAAATTGTAGACAAATTTTCTGCCAGGATATAACAAACATGGCCTGGACTTCAATTGCAAGGGGTCCTTGTTCCCAGTTAAATTTCCTGAGCCTGGTCTTTACTGACTTTTATCTCTATTCCAATCTTCTGAGCTCTGACCAGAACCTCCCATAAATATTGGTTTATGCCATTGTAGGGTTTCTCTAGCCAGCATCCCCCAACCTTTCTAAATTCTGCCAGTGAGACAATTGCCAAGGCTTCTGAACCACATGATAAGGTAGGTATAATAATGACTTCACTTTTCTGATATCAAAATCTGTCTTTAGTTACTTTTCTCTTTGGAGAACAAAATATCTGACATCCTCAGCTTAGAAGAAAAATTTATTTTGGTTCAGTTTGTAGAGGTTTTGTTCCATAATTGGCTATTTCCTACACAGGGCAGCATAGCTAAGGGATGCAGTTGGAGAAAGATGTTGACCTCAGGGTAACTAGGAAGGAAGATCAAGGGGAAAAGCTAGAAGGGAGATATACACCCCTAATAGCAAGTGAGTGATGTGTCACCCCAACCAGATTTCAAAACCCAAACTAGGATGATACAGGCTTTTGGAGGGATATCTAGACAAAACCCATCTGAAGAGGTTCCTGTCATCAGAGTGTCCAAGAGTCTGTGAAGAAGTAAATATTTATCATGAAGACAACTTATGTCCTAGGGACTATGTTGGATGCAGGGATAGAACTGCCAGTATCTGGAATATAATGAGAATGGTATCACCCCTACAGGCAGTTGGTGACAGATGGTATTTCAGAGGACTTTTATATTTGCTGGTGGATAGTGTTGGGGTTCAATCAAAAGGGTTCCTGATACCTGTACCTTGTTCTTCTCACTCACTGCATGCCTAGTGCATTGTTAGAGTAGAATTAAACAGAGAAACATAAACTTTTACCTGATTAACTTTTAAAATTACACTATTGTCTATATGCAAAAAGCAGCATAATAATCCAACTGTATTTGAGTTTTAAAATTTGTGAATTTTAAATTTATACTCATTTGAGTCTTGAAAAATATTTGCTACCTTCCAATTGAGCTGTTTTCTGGTAATTTCAAACACTGTTTCACTTTGTGGTTAGTAAATAGAAGCTGTTTACTGTTTCTGCTATAAGAAGAAACAAAAGGCAATGCAATGGAAAAAGAGAACTAGAAAGCTTGATTATTATAGAACCAATAGTTTTGGTAGCAACATTCAATGAATGTTAACATAAGAGAAGGAAGTTTGTTGAGGCAAGGTTTCCCTGATCTTACAGCAATAGTGGCCTTTCATTGAGCATCATTGTCAGAATTTTTCAGTACAACCAGTACATTTCTGAACACCAGGACAGGCACAAGACTTTGGGATAAAGTCCTCTGTAGAAATGTGAGGGTAGAGAGAGATACACTATAGGAGCAATGGAGACTAATAGCACACATTGCAGTTAGACCTTGCAATAGAGGGAAAAACAAGTGTCAAGTACAAAGTTGGGTTAGTATGAAGCAATACTCAGTTTTGTCAAGGTTGATGGTAGGTAGCATCCCAAATCACCCATTAGATACCCACAAGTTCTAAACCATGCAGTAGTACTCTGGCATCAGTTTGAGATAACATGCAGGAAGTGTAATATTGAGTGACCACTTTAGATCGCCCCATCCTGTACAGATATTTCAGAGAGGAACTTAAAAGATGATGCTGGGGAATGGCATGCAGTTGTCTTTGGAGTTAACCTTAGATCACCATTGACACCCATGCTCTGATATTTTATATGATGCACTCTAAATGCTCTTCAACCTCAGCTGACACATTGGTGCAGAGTAGTGATTATGTTGCAATATGAGGGTCTGAATTTCTGGGGAGAACCTTCTTATGCAATTTTTGTCTCATAATGAAATATGGGGCCGGGCGTGGTGGCGCATGCCTGTAATCCCAGCACTCGGGAAGCTGAGGCAGGAGGATTGTTGTGAGTTCGAGACTAGCCTGAGCTACAAAGTGAGCTTAAGGCCAGCCTGAACTGCATAGTGAGACCCTGTCTCAATAAGACAAAAAAAAAAAAAAAAAAAAAAAAAAAAAAAAAAAAAAAAAAAAAAAAAAAAAAAAAAAAAAAAAAAAAAAAAAAAAAAGAAATATGGTAGAAAAATTCAAAGAGAAGCCCAAGTGTTTCCCTGAACTTCTACCTGCTGCAGGAGAAACTTAGCCCAATTCTTCCTGCTAAGAGTCCATTTTCTGTGTAGTGAAGATGACTTGTGAACCAGTGTTGTGTGCCAATTCCACTGATGGATGATGGTCTACTCTAGATTCTGTCAGTTTGTTCTTAAACCCGCTTAGCTTCCCACTGGGGAAATCTGGTTTCCTCTTTAATGTACTAATATTCTTACTAATATACTAGTACTCCCACCACCAGGAGTACTGCTATTGTTGAAGGCTGACTAGGATTTCTATAAGAATGTCAATTTCTGAGTGGCATTCTATGGTATGAATGGTTAGTTTTGTCCATTATAGTAATGCTTTGCTGTGAGGAGTTCCAGGCGGTGGACCCATCATTGCTGAAGGCTCCAGAGAGTGAGTGGTATTGGGACTTTGCATGTAGGCAACATGCAGCTGTATGCCTCAACCAATTTTAGGGAGCTGTATGTGTGAGATTACTTTATACATTCTGTAACAGAATGAGCTCAGTGTTACCAATTTTCAGCTTGGTTTTCTTAACCCATAGTGAGATATTGAAACTCAGTGCTTATCTCTGCCAGACTGAGCATTTTGAGGAATCAGTAGTTAGAATCTCCTTAGAACATTGCAGTCCATGTTCTTGGTCACTATTCTATTTGTTATCAGAGCCATAGTATTTTTCATTTGAGACTAGTTATAATGTTGTCGTAATGGCTTTGGTAGTACTCAGACTTGTTCTGCAGATAATTTCAAGGAATTAAATTCATTAGAACAATGTTATACTACATGTTGACCCTGGTTGTGATCCTATTTTTGAAGGTCAGTTTCTGTTGGATTCTAGGATCCTTGATTCTTAAAATTTCATTGTTTTAGAGCTTCTTGTTGCCACTGAACTTGGCTTGGTATCTTTTTTCAAATGCTTAGAGGACTTTGTTTGCACTAAGTTCCAGCATAACCCTGAATTAGTCATCATGAGGAAATGGAAAGATGTCCCTAGAGTGTTAAGAACTACTGCCAACTTGGTGTTTTCAGATGAGAACGACATCCAGTAGGGAATTTACTGAATAAAATAAATTGAATATCAGGAGGTTATATTTAAAAAGTGATCCTTCTGTAAGTTTGAGTACTACTCATCTGACCTTCAGTACCACACCTCGAAAAAATTAGGTACATACTTCAGAGGAAAGCTTGGTAGAGAGGCATATGGACAAGTTGAAGTGGGCATTAGATGCCTATTAAATTGTCTTATATATCAGAAATTAAATGAATCAGCAATGCACTGGCTATGACATGTTAGGGCAGAGTGTTCTCATGTGCTCAGGTTGCAATAGGAAGGACTTCTTGACCAGGTTTTGTGAGGAAAGCCATGAGCCCTGGAAGGCACACATACATTGTGGGTAAGGTTTATGACAGAGTTGCATGATGGGAGTCAGGTTTTCTGAGACAAACTGTCAAACCTGACCAGGTTTGGTGTGGCTGTCATTTCACCTATGGTCTGGGCAAGGTATTTTTAGCTGGGTGTGGACAGAACATTCTGATGACTGAGTCCAATTCTGCCCTAATAGGGGAATGGGGACTTGGAGGAAAGGACTTTGATCAACATCTCCTGTTTATAGTTCTTCCTAAGATCCCACTACTTTTTAGTCCTTCTGTTTAGTCCTGCCACTTATGATACAATGCTGTATCACTTACTGTTGACAAGAATTTACAAATAATGACAGGCATTTCAAGCATGGTTTTAGTATTACACATTGCTGTCCTCAGTGTAGTTGCTTAGTTCACTGATATCATCCTATAGTAAGTCAGGGTGAGAATTCTACCCATTAACTTCTATTTTAAAAAACCTGATGGAGATTCTTAGGACCATTGCCTTACCAATCTTGTTTATATAAATGTATGGCTTTGTCTCTGCCATATTTCCTAACTTTTCTCCTTTCTCTCTCCATGAATTGTTTGTTTTTATTTGTTCTTTTGAGTTCTTACACTAGGGAGACAATATGATATTTACACATGTAGGTCTTGTTTATTTCACTTATGAGTATATGTAGGTGGGACTTGGCCCACTGTCTAAAGCAAACAAGCTACCTTACTCCTGAGATGAACATCCTGGCTGGTTAACGTTAGCTATCAGTTGCTCAGCAACCTAGCGTCATGCATCACTAACTTTACAAAAGTGTAAATAAAGGACCATATTGTTCTGAAAAAAATATATATGTATGCACAAGAGTTAGGATAGACATACAGCTGCTTTCTCTTAGTTCAGTGAGAATAAGTTTGTACTAATATTATTTAGACAAGATATTATGTCTGGAAACTCAAGTGAGCTCCAAATTTTCTGAACAAGGAGATTATGGAGCCACAGAGAAAAGAGATTGGGGTTCTATAGTGTGCCTGGGGAGAGTCACATGAAGAGAAAACTTTCTCTCAAACTCTCACAGAGAGCAAACTGGTCAAGCATTGGCCGTGACTCATCCACATAGATGACACAGACAACGGATCTACAGAATAATGTACAGGACTACAAGATAAACCCTGAGAGGACTTCACTGACCACATAAGAAATATAAAATTCATGTGTTGGTATATAAGTCTTGATCTATCTAGGTCTTAACCATCCAGCAGAAAAGTATAAAAATGAAGTATACATCGCGGGGCCATAATATTAAGCTGAGCTGTAAATGGCTATGGTCGACAACTTCTTTCAATAACTCACTATTGTAGAATGCTGCACTGTGTTGGATTGTGTTGTCGAATTCAAGCACCTAAATTAGTTGAATGACAATGGAGTGCCCACCTTTGACAGGTGTAGACAAAGGAAGGGGTGTAGAAAGAAAAAATCATGATGTGTGTGTGTGTAGACTGTACAGTTGGGATAGATAACGCTGTGCTTCTACATAATTCTATGAGAGGCAAGTTCTGCACTAATGGTGGTTGGACAGGATATTAAGTCGGCTTCTAGTTCTATGGTCATCCACTCGGAAAATAATTATTGAATTTTTGATATAATTCAGGTATAAAAAATAAAATAAGTAAGCAGCTACACTCTTAATTTACTGATAAGAGACATCTGCTAAAATAATATCTGTAAATATAATATCATGTATGCACCTTGCATGATACCAAAACATTATGAAACAGTTTGCAATGTATTAATTTATCGAATCTGTCTTGTTAAGGTGTCTTGAAACCGTCTGATTGACATTTGTAGTTCAATAAAATAAAAAATAATAAAAAAGATATTATGTCTGCTTCTTATCCTCTGAATAACTACTATGAAGACAATAATATGCATTGTATTAATTATTGTAACTGTCCTACTAATCTGTCTTGAAAATGTTCCGTTACTATTTTCTTTTTTTCTCATTAACATGAATAAAATAAAAGAATTTATAGATAAAGTAACAGTCCACCAAGAATAATTGTCAGGTTTATCTTGGTTATCAAATGCTTATTCACACATAATTCTATACTTCATCTAGTTATTTCTTCTCTGCATAAGACTAAGGCTCCTGCTCTGCTTGCACTGTATTTTGCACAAAGCAGAGACCTGGTAAGAACTGAATCCTACACAAGCTCTCTCACTGCCACTTAATTTGGCGGTGAGGAGAGGTATAAATTCCCTGAAGGGCTCTTTGGAGATAGAGGCAGCACAGGGGAATATTAGTACTTTCCTGAGTTTTTTGTTTGTGTTTTTTTGTTTTGGGGTGAGGACTGGTGATTGAACTGAGGCCCTTGCATTTTCCATGGAAGCACTTATTCCACTGAGCCATCTCCCTGACCACAGTTCCTGAGTTTTGTTGGGTCCAACTTGAAAGAAATACCAACACAGGACCAGGATTGTATAAACTTTTGGAGTAAATGTCTCAAAAAGAGGAGCCATGGGAGTGCCTTCATCTCACAAGGCAGAGAAAGGAGGAGTAGGTAAAATGATCAACTTGCAGCGATATGGCACGGGATTTGGGGAAGGCTCACAGGTCAACTTTAACTCAGTTTTGGCTTGTGGGGAGGGAGGGTCCATTTGGAAAAATGGGCTTGTCTTAGTGTCCCTGCCATGACTATGTTCTGTTTATGTCAATCTAACTAGTCTGCAGGGCAGGCTTTATAACTATGCTGTGACTACCAGATCTCCAGAGAAGCCTAGAACACAAAAAGGGTTAAAAACCCTCTCATGTCTGAAGTAGGGCATGTACTCTGGTATTGTATGCCCTAGAATCTATGGAGCAAAGAGGATCAGTTGCTGAAATAGTTCAAATTCTGCTGTCTTAACTCCCACATCCCCATAGGCCTAAAGTCTATGTGTGTAGTTTCCCACTCAGAAATTCTTTATGAAATTGTTCAAATGGCTTCAATTTCTGTCAGGATACACACTGGGGGAAAGTGAAATGACTACTTAGTGCTGCATATTTTATAGAATCTGTACATCTGTACACAAAATCACATTTTTGATTAGAGACAGCAAAAAGACTGAGTTTTTTTTTTTTTCCAAATCTCTGTGAAGTGTCCCATATATTCTTGGTTACTGAGAACCCATTCCATGAGGGTTGTTAACGTCAGTGGTCTCAGAAGTGAACAAGTGGTCTGAGCTGTTTTTGAATGACTAACACAGAGTAGCTAAGATTTTGGCAATCTCCTTGGTTTTACCAGTTAGGCCAAGTTGAGGGGTTTCAAGGGTCAGTAAAACTGAAGGTGGACTTTGGATTTCAAGTGGGAAGTACCTGGGAGAAAGTCTGTGTAAACTCAGAAGTCCTGGTGATTGCACACCATGTCAATTTATTCTAAAGAACATCTATATGGTGCTAGATAGACAGCCTTTCCCACATGTCCAGCTGCACCTCTCCCTGACGTGCTTGAGGAGGCCGTTTCATCCACTATATCTTGATCCTTGGTCATTATTAGTTGTACAAGTGCCTGACTTGGCTTACTGCATTTCTTGTCACTACTGAGTCTCCATGACTGCTGCAACTAATTTGGGAATGAGTATAAAATCAAGATGGGCTAAGAACCAAATGCAACATTGCTGCACTATTGTTCCTACAACATTTAAAAAATGTTGGAAGGGCCATGAGGCACAGAGCACTTACAAGAACTAGACCTGGAATTTACACAGAGGCTGTTACAGGGGCTCAGTATGTACCCTGAGAATTAACATAGTGCTAAGAATGGTGGAGAAAACAGAACTAAGCAAGTCTGGTATTTGTTAGCAACACACAGATTTGTATCAAACAGATCATCTCCGAGGATGTGTGAATCAAACTGGCTCTCCATTTCCAGAGCCAGTCAACTTGCAAGTAATATTTGGGGCATTAGGGAGAAGTGAATAGCATGAGCTCTTGTAACACTAAATGCAGTGCTGTAAAAGCAGGGCATGAGATGTAGAGACCTGAGACAAAAGCCTATACTGGGGCCAACATAAGGATAAATGATCCCATATTCATGGGGATGTTCCTCTTGCATGCACTGAGCAGCTTGTGATGTCGTTCAAAGATGAATGTCTCAAAGATGCTGGTCTCGGTAACAAGTTTGAAATTCAGCTTCATATACGTACTGTCTGTCTAGGTGCCATCTGTCATATGTACATGCTATGTAAGACTTGGAAAAACCTTGACTCAAATAAATTGGAAGAACCTGTGCAAATTCAGTGACATCAACATTCAGCCAGATTTAAAATTAAGAGCTAAATATCTTTCTTTAAAAAATCAATGCTGCAAATAAATCCTTGTGTATATCGGTTATGACTGAAATATTAGTTCACAAAACAACTTATTGACGTCTTCCTATTCTGATGCTTGACACCCCAAGATGAAAATCTATAAGTTGGCAATTCATATGGGCAGTTGAGGGCCTTTAGATGCAGAAGCCTGCCTGGGCTTAGCTGAGAATCAGAGGGATCACCTATATGATGGACACATGCTGACTCCAGCTCACATGTAGGGAAAAAGACTGTGAGGGTTGCAAGTGAATGCTGGAAACTGGCAAGGAAATGGACTGAGGTGGATGGAGTGTGGGGCACTTAACCCTCAAGTGTAATGAGGAAGGCACATGTGGACCAGGGCCCTGGATGTGGCTTGGTACAGTCACTTGCACAGTCCCGTTTCTTCACATTTAAAAACAAATAGAATTGACCAACCCCCAGACTAACCTTGGGTTTCCCTTCCTTCAACTTGGCTGTGCTAAAAATATTGCAACTGTGACAGCCACAATTTCAACCTATCCTTGTCCCCACTTAGTTCTTTAGTCTTCATATATGATCCAACTTTGAACAAGAAAAGGTTGTGTTCATCAATTAGGCCAGGGTATAGAAGTGGACAGGTCACATTGCTCATTTCACCATGACAGATAAAAGCAAGAGTCAAATCCTGAAACCGGTTGACACACCTACTGGGGTCTTCTGAAAACTGGCCTGAAAGTTCTTTATATTGTTGGGTATCTGGCACCATAAAGAAGAACCTCAACTTGAGTAATCACCAGTACTCCTGGGACAGAGACGTTCTGTGAGCAAACTCTATCAAGTAGGGCCAATGGCACTACCAGCTGTCTGAGGAGAACAAGGAAGGGACTGATTTTTCTGGCCTGAGGATTATGAGGTTGAGGAGACCCCTGATGGTTGTCTTCTTAAACAGTTAAGAGAGATCCATATTCCCTTGAGGCACAGAGTGAGGGAATTAGGCGAGAATCATCAATGAAATTGATGATGAGAAATTTCCTCCTCCTAGAGTCTTCATTAAGTACATTTATATCTGCCAAGTTCCAAGAACTGAAAGACATCAAACTCTGAAGTAAGGTGTGCTATACAAATTTCTTTGACTTTGGCAATAAAGATCCAATTGAACATTATCAAAATTTAAATGGCCATTCTGTACCCATCTCTCACAGTTTCCTAGTTCATACTGGACCCAAATGGTATTGTGTGGCCTGTGGAGAGAGACTAGTTCGGAAGTCCTTCAGACGGTGTCCCCATGTAGGAGGATACTGCTATTCCTTCCCTGGAAGCATCATTTGCAAAGCCCAAGCATGACCAGACTTTTCTGACCAAACAAGCAGTCCCAGGGTCTTTCCATAACCTGCAGTGTAAACTTTTCCTACTTAATTGGCAGACACTCGCTGTGCAGACCATATTCATTTTCATACCTTTGATATCTTATTCATTTTGTATTTGAGGGAAGGGTCTACCAGGTGTTCAGGGTTTCACTACTAGATTGAACTCACGGTGATCTGCCTGTTTACAGCCTTCAAAGAGCTGGGATTATAGATGCATGCCACCATACCCAGTCTCAATTGTCATCTCAGGGCACCCCTGTGTCTGCTTTTAGATGCTTTAATCCACTGAGCTATTTGGCCAGCCCTACACCTTTGGTATCTTAAACATGCAACATTTTATATTATTGTGTGCAAAAGTAGAGCTGTCTTGTACTTGCAACTTCAAGAGTTTTAGCCCTTAAATGCTGAAAATGATGCTTCTATTAGCATCTTCAGAAATACAAGGACCATTTTGTAGTGAAAAACTATGTATATACAAAATAGGATAAATATACAGCTACTTTCTCTTAGTTCAATGCAAAAAAAAACTTTGTACTAATACTGTTTAGGCAAAATATCATGTCCGTATCTTGTCCTCTGAATAACCACAAGAAGACAACAATATGCAATGTATTAATTATTGTAACTGTCCTCCTAACCTGTTTTGAAACTCTTTCATTGCTATTTTATTTTGTCATTAAAATGAATAAATTAAAAAATTAAATTAAAAAGTAAAAAAGAAATCTTAAGATTTATGAAAGAAAAAGTTAATGTTCTAACTGTTTGATCAATCTTCCATGCCTATGTCTGGCAGTCTGAGCAACAGATGTGATAACATGTAATGTAAAACCATTGTTAATTCTCTGTTCTTGTTTTGAAATTCTATGCCACTCTTATTGTCTTGTGGTGCCTTTTATCTTTGTTTTTGTCCCTTCTTTAAAAAATTAAAAATGCAACAAATTAAGAAAAAAAGAGATACAATGTTTTATTACTGAGAGAAAGCACAAATGTTTTGTTATCAGCATAAAGGTAATGACTAATATTTCCTATATGGCTAGATAGAGGAAGTTCCACACTTATCTTTCATCAAGTAACTAGTTGGAGAATACCCTAGATTGAAGGTTGGTTCATGCAAGGTGTATACACCAACCACAAAAATGTTCTTCATGGTGCTCAGTTGTACTTCCTACCAAATGTCTCTGGTGAAAGACACCAGTACCCTTTCTCTAGACCTCGGTAGTCCATGATGAGTCCTTGAAGAGAAAAAGGGGAGCCATCTGGAACAAAGGGAAGAACTGGCCACTGAAAGAGCTTGCATGTACAGTGAGGTTAATATGGCTGTCTGGTGTGTCTCCCGTTATGATGTAGGATCTAGGCTGTCCTATCAAGACCCTGTTTGAGTTAGAGAAGGTCATCTTCTGTTCTTGTGGCACTGAGTAGTCCAGGTGTAAGGCTTGAGTGCATGTGTCTTAGGTCTCTTGCAGGTCACATTCTAATTTATTAATTCAAATCCACTGTAGCAAATCCACCTTCATGTGTTGGTGCAAAGTTCACAAACACTGCAGGTTGTTGTGGCAACGTGGCATACAGTTAATACTGGATTTGATTCATCTCTGCCACCTGGAGAGGGTGGAAAACCAGGGAGCCTGGGGATTCTGTGATCAAGATGGTCATATGGTAAGCCATCCAGAGTGTGGAAAAGAGCTTATTTGACAAGCTAACATGTCTCTAGTTTACTATAGCCAGCTATAGTCACTTCATTTGGAAGTGACCTTGAAGGACTTTTCTGAGTTCCTGTTGGATTTCAGTGGGAGGGAGAGATAGGTGTTGTGATTTCAAAGGGGGGAAAAAAACCTTTAGAGGAAACAAAGCCCAAAACTAACCAAATAGTGAGGGGACAGATCAGCAAAAATGAAGTGGACTGGAAGGTCCACTTATCATCAGCTGAGAAGAGCCCAGAAGTGAACTCTCATATGGGTGCAGCCAGCTGTATCCACACCACCTACATGGTCAAGTTCAGGTCTCTAGTTATGATCAAGGCATTAATATCTCACCAAGAAAACAGGAAAGTCAGTGATGTAGCACCTGTATTAGGAAGGCACAAGATGGAGCACATCTGTTACACAACAGGAGAGAATCATGTGGTCTGAACTAGGGCCACTGAGGCATTGCAGAATGGGTTTTAGTGGTAGGCACTGAGGCCAGCAATGCAGGAAATGTTTGAACACTCAGGGTAGATGTTGGTACAGATGCCTGGCCAGGTACAGAAGCTATAGCAGCAGGTGGCTCTGGTGGAGGGTTTGGTCTTTGAATGGAGGGGTGGTAGCCAGTTGAGGAAATGAGCCTGGCCTATGTGTTTCTGCCACAGAAGTCAGGCTATAAAAGACAGCAGACATGCTGCTGAGCTTGAGGGTTGGAAGACTGGTAAGTCTTCCCTGGCAGAGGGATGGACTTCAGACCAGTCAAGTTTGGCCACTTACATGGGGGAAATACTCTTCATTGGGGGGTGTTTTAATAGATATGAGCATCTTTTGGGAGCAGCTATACATCCAGCTACAGAGTGCTCTGCCTCTTGTGTGTGGGCATGGACTCTGAGCCCATGACCTCACCCTGAGCAGAGAGGTATTGACAGTAGCATACTGAAGCCATTGTTTAGGGAGGTGGTAGGTTACCTGGGCTTCTACAGGGAAGCTGGACATGGTCAGCAGAGAGAGAAATGGGTGGATGATCTCATTCCTTGGTTCATCTCCCAAATTTTGCCACAACTTTCCAGCCTCCTTCTACAGACTCAGTGGGGCCTTCATGGTGGCTTTCTGCTCTCCTAGTACCTGTCACAGTATCTGCTCATCTGGAGAGCTTGATCACATGGGCCTGTAGTCCTTGGGTGCTACTTCCAGGCTAACTTGTTTAGGCCACATGGGCCATGGAAATGGTTAGGTCCTCTATGCTTCCCATGTCCTCTGGGGTAGTTTTGTGCTCATTCACAATAACAGGCTCAAATCATCCTTGTAATTTCCCTTGAGTAGAGTTCCAGCATCTACTTTCATACAATTTTTAGTCCAAAAAGCCCAAAGGAAAATATTTTCACCTCAGATCCTTTGTTTTTACCAGGAATTCACCTGAGGTTCTCCATGAGCTTACTTGCAGGTTCCAACTCAGGCAAGTAGTCCATTTAATTCAGGATGGTGAAGATGGCTTCTTCCAAGTTCAATGTGAACTTGGCATAGTAAACCATAGATCTTGCTTCTGTAGATCCTTTTTCCTTGACATTGATACCCAAAGTCAAGCACATCCTTCACTCTGAGCAAAGGCTACAGAGTGGAGAAGCTGGGTGAGTATAGAGAGGTCTGCAACACTTCCTAAGAACTGCATCTGCCAAAATGACTAACCTTGTGCAGGCTGAGCAGGGTAGAACCCACCACTTGCATATTCATTGCTGTCAAGCTACTTGCTAAGGTTGGCTTTTACTTTGCTTTCATTGAACTGGGCTTCCTTTTCAGATACAGTACACAAATGTGTCTCCATGGATTCCAGACTGGAGGCAGGAAAATCACTGGCACACCACCTATCAAGATGAGCAGGGTGCTCTCCTACTGCCAGCAAACTTTTTTTCTTGCCAGGGAACCAAGGGAGAGGCTTAGTACTGCCCCAATGGGTTCAGCTGGGCTCTACATGCTCAAGCTGGCAGCAAAGTACAAAGGCATGGCCTGCTAAACTGGAATTGCACTCCAACTGCACTAGCTGCTGCTTAATTATTGTACAACTTTTATGAAGCTGAGCCTTTTCTCAACTAGAATGAATGTGGCCCCATGTGGGATGTCAGGCTATCTTCACTATATCCCTGTGCTCCTCACTCCCATATTTTGTGTGAGCTGACATGCCCCCAGAGTCAGACATAAACTTCAGTTCTCTGGCCAATGATAGTGAAACTCTTGGTTACAGTTGCACGAAGAATCAATGTTGATATACTGGGCAAGAATGTTGCAAGGATCATCCATCCTAAGGTCGCCCCTGTCCCTCACTCAGGTGCTGATCTTGTCCTAGATATCCAAGGTTCAAGCAGTTAGATTCCCAACACTGATTAGCTAAGTTTTAGAGCCTTGGTAATGATCCTTTCTAAAGAAGAGTCAAGTCACAGTTGGAGAGGATGCACACACAGTTTTGCTCAAGAATGTCATGAGTTCATCTGTGTCAGCAGGAGAAACAAATTGCCATAGTGTGGAACAGGAGAACCAGAACATGGGAATTTGGGAACAATTCAGGCTGGAGCCATCTTGGAAGCAATTCCAACTGCTTGTCTGCTGCATTATCTACTTCCTGGAAATGGAATTCCATAGAGAAGTTCAAGAAAGAGGAAAGGCAGGTATCTAGTTTACCAAGTCTTGCTTTCTCAAGAAACTCAGTGAAGGAGCCCTGAGAGATACTATCTAGTATCAATGCTTCCAATCCAAAGAAGGCATGGTGCAATGGCAGCTTAAAATGCTGGAAGATTCCTCTACTGTGAACTGTCAGTGGTCAGCCTGTGACTCCCAAAAATTGTATGAAGCTGGTGCCATGAGAACTGGGCCTACACACTAGATGTGTACATATGGGACTCTGAGAAAGATTGCACACATCAAAGAAACATTTTTAGCCAGAGGCCAGGGCCAAGACTCTACTTGCTCACCTACTTAATTTACTGTGCGATAATGTCCTTGGAATGTTTTGAGAGACTGATCTTCCTGAAATGGCTTTTCATGCTGCAGGGTCTCCTGGCTTCTAATTGTGTGGCGCTATTCTTGTAGTGGGGCTAATATGACTTACAGAGATGGCTTCTGTGGAAGTGGATATATTGGCCTCAGGGCTACAATTCTGGAAGTGTTGGCATTTGGCTGTGATGAAGCATTCTTGGGGGTCCTTAGGCATAGCTGTTAAGTGGCTCACAGTCCACAACACGTTTTCTGGCAGAGTTGTCATTGAGGTTTAGCTGCAGTTTCATTCTGGACAAGCCTGGACTTCTGAAAAGAATAAGACAGTTCTTGCTTCCTGCCTGAAAGAGCCCAACCCTGAACATGCTCTGTGACCCAGTGTATTCAGGGGAGCAGCATGAGAATGATGAGCCCAAGAGACTAGGATCCTAGGAGATGGGACACCTGTGATTGCTGGTGGACAGGATCGAGAGCTAGCTCCATGGTGACCACGATAGCTGACTCTGGTCTTGTCACACCCTGGTGCTTCCTGCTTCTGTGTCAGGCCTGCTTCTGTGGGGTGGTAATGGTACAAATGGAGCCCTTTGATCCACAGTGTTTTCTGTGTCACGGGTAGACATGCAAAGGCTGACATCTAAAGTGGATTAATATGTCAAATTACCATTTGAGGGATGATGGGAAACTCATTCTTTCTGTCAAATGCTGCCTTCTGAGACAGGATTTCAGTAGCTCTTCTAAGTCAGAAATTTTTCAGTTCAACAGAGAGGTAACGGAGTGAATAAAAGTAATTCAATGCTCAGATACTCTCTTTAGGATACTAACTTTACAGAATTCTATTCATTTTGCCAAAGTAATAAAATATGCATTGAGGCCAAAGAGTAAGTGTTCTCTGCCTTCCTCTGAAGAGCATGTGATTTTTAACATACAAGACAATATTTTTCAGGGTTAGTACATTCTGACTTGTATAGTTTGGTTCTGAGATTAACCCAATGGGCATTTTTACAGGTTTTTCTTTGGAACTGTATTGTGCATTGCTGCCCAAGATGTTGAGCTTGCTTTCTTATCATGCATGTGTAATGAGCACAGTGTAACTCATCTAGTCTATCTGGGAGATGATATTCATTCTACGTGAATTACTAATGTTAAGTCATGGTGGTTTTAAGGCGAGAAGCATGATTGCTTTATTTTTCACAATTACTTTTAAAATTACTCTACTGCCTATGGACATAAACACAAGTCCAACTGAATTTGGTCTGTTTTTGATTTTGTGTCTATGTATATTTATACTCTTACAAGTCTTAGAATGTATTTTCTGTTTGGTAGTCTTTTATTTTAATGGCTATTTCCAATATTTTTTCTGCTTTATGCAAGAGAACCTTGTTGGATGTTTCCATAGTTTTACAGTATTAGTGGCTTGTGAGTGGGAAGGACTTTTTAGTGCAATGACACACTTACAGAAATTGTGGTTAAGGTGAAGCAAGGGGCAAAGTTCTATGCAGTAACTGAAGAAGGACCTATAGAAGCAGTAGAGAGACTCAAACCACAATGCAAGTCTGATGCGAAGGAAAGAGAAGAAATATTACGCAGCATACTCTTCAGGGAATTCCTCAGCACTTCGGCAAGGCCAAGGGCAGGTAACAGCCTAAATGTTCCATGTGTCTCATGCATCTGAACTGGAGTTACCTTAGTAACCAGTGTGGCTCAGGCATCTGTTGTAGCATCACTTAGGAAGTGTGACATTGAGTGGCTGTACTAGTTAAGGTTTACTTTGAAGAACAGATATAAGGAACAGAAATTAACACAAGATAAGGAATTACAAGACTGGCTTATGACAGCCGCAGAGTCAGATGAGGGAGGGCGTCTGCACACCTTAGACTGAAGAATTCACTCCCAAGGTATGCTCACTGCTGTGGTCCATGAAAGTCTCCATTTGTCAGCTAATGGGTCTATGAGGGGAGACTGAAGGGTCTGTGATGCAAGCCAAGGATCCAAGCCAGAGGCCAAAGAGTCTGCGCTGCAAACCAGGTGATGAAGGCCAAGCTGAATGCGAAGACTAAAGTTCCTCCAATGAAGTGAGGGAGAGAGAGATCTACCATTTCCTCAAACCCCCTTTATATGGTCCCATTTTTCTGAGTCACTCTTGGGCAGAACCAATTGTGTTCCAGGCAGGGCAAGGCCCCCCACCAGCTGGCTCTGCCCCAGAGTCATCTGGCCAAGTTGACACAATGTATCAAGCACTACAATCCACCCCTTGTCAACTTGACACATTTTAAGCCAGTCTCCAAACACAGAAGTATGCATATAATTACGCCTAACATTGTTATGATTATCCTGTATACAAACAGAAATGTGCTAATACCTTTACCTGAATAGAAAATAAGTTTTCTTTACTTATGCTTCAACATTGACACAAGTTTGAAAACCCTAAAATTCTGTACTATCATATTATACATATTATTAGAACCATATATGGGGTGAAGTAATACAGTTATAGTCCCCTTTTTGTAGCTGATCACAGGGTTGTAGCTATTATTTAGAGATACTTTCTTCTACTACCCATTCTGTATTCCCTTGGCCATCAGCAAGTACCTCAGCAGGTCTGGGTTCTTTCCCTGGAGGAGTTACCCCCACCTTTATTCCTGAAGGCTCTGGACCATTTATCATCACGCCTGTGTTAGAGTGTTGCAGTTTTCCATTGACTTTAACAACAGGGCATGGCAATACTAAAAGGCATCCCAGGGGATCTCCTGCACTCCGTGGATATTCTTTCTTTCCTACATTATGGAGTAATAATACAATTTACCCTTGATAGTCTGGGTCAATCACCCCCAGCAGCACTGTGACTCCCTTTTTAGCTTGTTTCTTCAGAGGCATGAGGAGACCAAAGTGACCTTAGCTTCCAGTTCAGTGGCATCATTGCTGTGCTTCCTGGTACAATCCTTCCCCCCTCTGGGACTAGGACTTCCAGTCCAGCAGAACATAAAGTTGTGGGGTCAGGAAGCAAGAATTTTGCTAATGGATCACTAGGAGTAATGGTGAGTACCATTCCTACTCCCACCCTTGATTCCTGCATGAATCCTGGCTATGGGAGGCAGTACCATACAGGGGGCGCTGATTCAAAGCATACACAGCCTTCTGAAGTACTTTACCCACGCCCTGCAAGCTATTGCCGCCTAGCTGGCACTGTAACCGCTTCTTCAAAAGACCATTCCAGCTTTCTAACCAGCTGCTTCTGGATAAGGAACATGATAAGACCAATGAATTTCATGAGCATGAGCCCACTGCTTCACTTCTTTGGCTGTAAAATGTGTTCCTTGGTCAGAAGCAAGGCTGTGTGGAATCCCATAGCGGTGGATAAGGCATTCTGTAAATCCACAGATGGTAGTTTTGGCAAAAGCAGTATGTGCAGCAAAGGCAAATCCATATCCAGAATGTGTCTATACCAGTGAGGACAAAGTGCAGTCCCTTCCATGAAGGAAGTGGTACAATATAATCAACCTGCCACCAGGTCGCAGGCTGATCGCCCCGGGGAATTGTGCCATATCGGGGACTCATTAGCTGGCATATTGGGCATTCAGCAGTGGCTGTAGCCAGATAAGCTTTGGTGAGTGGAAGTCCATGTTGCTGAGCCCCCATCTCTGCCACCATGGCCACTCTGTTCATGTGCCCACTGAACAATGCCAGGGATGACTGAAGGAGGTTGGCTACTATCCACAGAATGAGTCATCTTATCTACTTGATTATTGAAGTCCTCTTCTGCTGATGTTGCCTTTTGGTGAGCATTCACATGGGAAACAAATATTTATATCCTTTGCCCATATGGTGAGGTTTGTCCATATATCCAAATATATTTGTCACCGATTTTCCAATCATTCTCCTTCCAAGTTCCTGACCATCCAGTCAAACCGTTGGCTATGGCCCATGAGTCAGTATATAGTTGTACATCTGGTCATTTCTTTTTCCAGGCAAAATGCACTACCAAGTGCATTGCCCGAAGTTTTGCCCACTGTGATGATTACCCTTCACCACTGTCCTTTAGCGATGTCCCAGAAAGGGGCTGTAATGCTGCAGCCGTCCACTTGTGGGTAGTGCCTGCATAGCATGCAGAGCCATCTGTAAACCAGGCCCTAGTCTTCTCTCTTCCGATAGTTGACTATATGGCACACCCCACAATGCCATAGGTGTATGCTTGGAAACAGAAGGCAATATAGCAGGCGAAGAAGCCATAGGTATCTGGGCAACTTCCTCATGTAATTTACTTGTCCCCTCTGTACCTGCCCTAGCCCTGTCACAAATATGCCACTTCCATTTAATGATAGACTGTTGCTGTGCACATCCAACCTTATGATTAGATGGATCAGATAATATCTAGGCCATGATAGGCAACTCAGGTCTCATGGTGACTCAGTGTCCCATAGTCAAGCATTCTGTTTCCACCAAGCCAAGAGCTGCTTCTCAAAAGGAGAGTAGTTGTCTGCAGATCATGGTAGAGCATTACTCCAAAATCTTAAAGTCCTCCTCTGCAACTCACCTATGGGGGCCTGCGAGAGACTCCAAAAAGCATCTTTATCTACTTCTGACACTTCAAGTACCATAGGATCTACTGGATCATATGGTCCCAGGGCAGAGCAGCCTGGACCTGTTGCAGGGCTTTTTCCTGTTCTGGGCCCCATTCAAAATTAGCAGCTTTCTGCATCACTTGGTAAATGGGTCAGAGTAAGACCTAAGTGAGGTGTCTCCAAATCCAAATAGGCCTACTAGGTGCTGTGGTTATAGGGGGAGCCAGATGTAACAACTTATCTTTTACCTTGGAAGGAATATCTCTACATGCTCCACACCACTGGATTCCTAGAAACTTCACTGAGGTAGAAGGACCTTGAATTTTTATGGGATTTATTTCCCATGCCCTAGCTCTCAAATGCTGTACTAACAAATCCAAGGTGGTTGTCACCTCCTGCTCACTAGGCCCAATCAGCATGATATCATCAATGTAATGGACCAGTGTGATATTTTGAGGAAGAAAAAGTGATCAAGATCCCTACGAACTAAGTTGTGGCACAAGGCAAGAAAGTTAATATACCCTTGTGGCAAGACAGTGAAGGTATATTGCTGGTCTTGCCAAGTGAAAGCAAATTGTTTCTGATGGTCCTTAAGGATAGGTATGGAGAAGGCATTTGCAAAATCAGCTACTGCATACTAACTACTAGGAGATGTGTTAATCTGTTCAAGCAAGGAAACCACTTCTGGTACCACAGCTGCAGTTGGGGTCACCAACTGGCTCAGTTTACCGTAAACTACCATCATTCTCCAAGACCCATCTGCCTTTTACACAGGCCAAATGGGAGAATTAAATGGAGATGTGGTGGGAACCACCACCCCTGCATCCTTCAAGTCCTTGATGGTGACACTAATCTCTGCAATCCCTTCAGGAATGCAGTGCTGCTTTTGGTTCACCATTTTACCAGGCAAGAGCAACTCTAATGGCTTCCATTTGGCCTTTCCAACCATAATAGCCCTTGCATGACAGGTTAGGGAACCAATGTGAGGATTCTGTCAAGTACTAAGTATATCTATCCCAATTATACATTCAGGAACAGGGGATATAACTACAGGATGGATTCGAGGACCTATTGGACCTACTGTGAGTCAGACTTTTGCTAAAACTCCATCGATCACCTGCCCTCTATAGTTCCCTGCTTTTACTGGAGGGCCACTGTGGTGTTTTGGATCCCCTGGGATCAGTGTCAGTTCAGAACCAGTGTTCAGTAGTCCCTGAAATGTCTGATCATTCCCCTTCCCCCAGTGTACGGTCACTCAGGCAAAAGGCCTTAGGTCCCTCTGGGGAAGGAGAGGAGGAAGACTGACTATACAAGTTCTGGGGGCATCAGGATGCTTCCCCAAGGAGACCCGGCCTCCCCATCATTCAAGGGGTTCTGGGTCTGTAAACTGACTCAAATCCAGGAACTGATTGAGAGGCCATGACTGTCTATTACCATGATTCGAAGTAGGTCTCCATTCTTTTGCCCCATTATTCTTCTGATTATATAATTCTAGCAAAAGTTTTGTAGGCTTCTTATCTATTTCACTTATAGGAACTGTAAGTTCCTATGAGCCAACGCCATAGGTCTACACGTGTCAGATTATTCTGGTCACTGTTTTGCTTCTGCCGTCCATGGCGATTAAGTGCTGCCACTTGACCTTTGCCATTCTGGGATCCAATTAAGCCCATTGCCCTTAAATTTCCTAATTGAGTAACTGTGCTCTGCACTGTAAGGTCTGGCATGCAAAGAAGAGCAATAACAGGGCTCTTCAGGGATGCTGGTGCTCCCCTCACAAATCTGTTTCTCAAAGTGTCAGTAAACAGCATGTCTTCCATATGAAGGGTTAGGCTTACCATGGCAGAGCCATTCCAGCATCCCCATCTCCCTAAGCCTCTGAATCCCTTCATCGATAGTAAACCATGGAAGATCAGGCATCTCTAACTCATTCATCTTTTGAGCCATACTTCTGTCAACCAGCCAAATAGACTGTTAACACCTTTCTGTACTCCACAGGCTGCAACATTGAATTCAAAATCCCTACTTAACGGGCCCATATCAACAAACTCAGCCTGATCCAGGTGTATGTTCTTGCCACTATTCTCCCACACTCGTAAAATCCATTTCCATGCCTGCTCAGTAGTGTATAAGAGTTAGAAAACTCAAGGTCCTTGGGTTTATGGATCACCTTAGGTATCTCACCCTTAGGCGACTTCTGTGATTGAAGTCTGGTTATGGACCTAGAGGCAAAAATGGGTGCTGAGGGTGGGTCCTGAGAAGTCACAGCATTATCCTGTTCCACATAGGATAGGTGTCTCCGGATATATTAGACACTAGTGCTGCAGAGGTTGAAGGCAATCATTCCTCTGCCACAGCGGGTAGGGAATTATCTTCCTCAGGCAAAATCTCATTAGCATCTAAAAACTCAGCATCCTCAGTCTCCTCAGGATCTGCCCACACATCTCCATTCCAATTTATGGGATCCCAGTCTGTCCCAATCAGTGTCCTCACCTTTGCTTCAGATACCCTTCGAGGCTGAGGTGTTTAATTTATGTTGCAGTTCAGCCAATAGAATTATGAGGGACTGCAATTGGGTTTCTGCAATCTCAGCCTTGTGGCTAAAAGAAAGGAGATTTTTCTGTCAGGACACACTTAGACACTTTTAAATTTTTTATCTGGGTCTGAAGACGAGAAATCAAATCAGTGAGCTGCTTATTTTCATGCATAAGTTTGTTCACTGAGGCTAAGACCAACCAACTGGCATCATTGTATTCCCTACCCTGCCAAAGATTTTCAAACATTTTATATACAGAATTGCTAACTTCCTGACACCTCACAAGTGGTGAATTGGGATAATCAAAAGGATTAATATGGCCTATTACTTTAAACAGCTCATGCCAAGAATGAGTGTGCTCAGTATGTTCCTTAAGATCAGGAGTGACCATAGTGACTTCAGGACTCCTCATATTCCACAGCCAACTCCAGGAACTCTTCAAGCCATTTAAAAATGCCATCATTATATTCTGTTTCTCTAGACCTACTCCCAGTACCATTTTCTGTATTGGTCATGGTTTTACTTATAGGAATAGAATTAAGAAACAGAAATTAACAGAAGATAAGGAATTACAAGACTGGCTTATAACAGTCAGCCACACAGTCAGATGAGGGAGCATGCAGAGGGCGTCTGCATGCCTCAGACTGAAGAATTCAGTCCCAAGGTCTGAAGCTCACTGCTGTGGTCCGTACAAGTCTCTATTCGTCAGCTAATGAGTCTACAACAGGAGACTGAAGAGTCTGCGATGGACGCTGAAGAGTCTGTGATGCAAGCCAAGGATCCAAACCAGAGGCAGAAGAGTCTGCACTGCAAACTAGGCAATGAAGGTCAGGCTGAATGTGAAGACTAAAGTTCCTTGAACGAAGTGAGGAAGAGAGAGATTAAACACTTCCTCAAACCCCCTTTATACGGTCCTTTTTTCCTGAGTCACTCTGGGACAGAACCAATTGTGCTCCAGGCCGGGGCCCCCACCAGGTGGAACTGCACCGGAACTGGGCCCGAATTGCACCAGAGTCATCCTGCCAAGTTGACACAATGTATCAACCACTACAGTGGCCAACTCTTGTTGGTTCCCACACTATATAGATTGACTTTTATAAATGCAGAAACAGAGCAGCAATTCTCTGCCCCATAGATGTCTTCCTGAGAGGAACTCAAAGACAATGCGAGGGCATGAAGTGAAGTTGTCCCTGGAGTTGATTTTGGGTCACTGCTGACCACCATCCTCTGATGCCTTCCCTATCCACTCTAAGTGCTGTACTCTGTAGCTCTGTTATCATTTTGGCTGAGGCCGGGTGTGTACTTTTATGACCCAACATTCATTCTAAGGGATTCTGAATCCTCAGAACATTTTTATTTGAGGTCTCAGAATATGTCTGAAATAAAATGTGGCAGAAAGTCCAAAGGGAAGACAAATACTTTCCCCTGAGATCCCACACTCTTCAGGAAAAAAAAAAAAATTAACTCTTGAGCAGTCTAGTCATCTGAAGTAAGCCAGCATTCCCCCTGGAGTGTGACAGGAAATAGGCCGCATCCTACTTGGAGTGTGACAGGAAGTCCACTCATGCTTTTACCACTGTGCTATGCACCCCCCTTAGGCTTCCTATTGAGGAATTTGCAAATGCCTTCAAGTATACTAATCTATTATGAAATGGGCACCTCGAACTTTCTGCATATGTACAAAGCAGTTCTTTGCTCTTGAGGGCTGGCTTGGCATTCTGTGAGATTATCTGCTTGTGAATGCTGTTATCTGATAGGAAGAATAGATCGTGCACATGTTCCCACCGTGGACATTTCCAGAACCTCGAGCTGTACAGAGGTGCTTTGTCACAAGGCTTTCCACACTGTGGACCGCCACATCTGAGGACTCCAGAGAGTAATTTTCATGTTCAGACTTTGCAAGCAAGCGGGACATATCTGTGCAGGAGTACTAAAATTCAGGTCTCCTTGTGAGCTTGTATTGCAGGCTTTACAGTAGAGAAAGGCTGGCACATTCAACTTCAAGTAGCACCTGGGTTTGAATGATAAATGTTATCCCTGAGGTTCAGTGTTTTTCAAATCTAGGATAGGCATTTAGTGGCAACAATTGTGAGAAGTGTTTTTAAACATGGAGTTCCATGTTCTGTGGCACGCATGTAGCTTCCTTATCTGCCATGCTCACAGCAATTTCCATTCGCTGTTTTGAAGGTTGGCAGATACACTGTGGGGCCCTATCTGGATTCTGAATGTTTCTTGTGGCTGGTGTTTAACACATGAAAATAAGTGCCTAATTCACTCTGTGTACTCAACTTTGTATTTCTTTTCAATGTAGGTTACTGAGCAGATGGCAGGCCCTTGGCCACAGTCACTCTTACTTTTACCACTGGGTTTGGCACCTAAATAGGCTTCCTATTGAAGAAATATGCAAAAGCCTTAAAGTGTACTAATCTGTTATGAAATGGACATTTCAAACTTTCTGCATATTTACAAAGCAGTCCTGTGTTCATTCTGCTATGGGGCACCTGATCCTTTTCCAGGAGTGTTAGTGTGAGGGTGATGACTCAGTAATGGAGAAGCACATTAGTATCCGGCATTCTGACTTCCTGACATGTTGACAGTCAGCTGCTTTGTTCCTGCCTGGCTGTAATGTCACAAGATGAGACCATGAGAAATAAGTGCCTGTGTGCTCTGAATAGAAGATGGAGACCTAGCTGGGTTGAGGAGGGGCATTGGACAGAGGTGTATATAAATGCTTCATCCATTCCCTGCTGTGTACACTGTACCTTGCTAGGGTTTCCTCCTGGAAGGCAGTCTCATCTCAATGTTGACATATCAACCATCACTTTGGTAGTACTGAAGCTTTCTATGTAGAGCATTCCAACGGATAAGGTTGTTGGGAAATGTCCTACATGTTGGGCCAGTGAGATAGCTTAGTGGACTAAGTGCTTGCTTTGGCAAGCACAAGGACCAGGGTTCAAGCCCCAGTCCCACATGCTATGCCAGCCCCACCCCCAGGCACACTGAGCCAGTGACAGAGTCCAGGCATGGTGGTGCATGCCTATAATCCCAGCACTGGGGAGGCTGAAATCAGGATTACTAGAAGTCCGAGCTGCACAGTGAGACCCTGTACCAAATACATATAATGAGAAAGAAAAAAAGTGGCTCATGGTCTAAATCTTTTTGATCAATGCTTCTGGATCCTGAGGTTATCCTTGAAACTTTTAAAGCTTCATTGTATTTGACTTGGTGCTGCCACTAAAGGTGGTTTGGCATCTTTCTCAAATGCTGAGAGGACTTCGCTCTGCACTGAGGTCCTGCATAGGTTCATTGGAGATGGGAATGTGGTGCTTCTGATGTTAGCTGAAAACATGA
The DNA here is from genome assembly GCA_004027165.1 of Ctenomys sociabilis. Lineage (NCBI taxonomy): Eukaryota > Metazoa > Chordata > Mammalia > Rodentia > Ctenomyidae > Ctenomys > Ctenomys sociabilis. The sequence continues at coordinate 50,629 of PVKA01010720.1, forward strand.
TGTCATTTTGATCTTCTCCAAGGTAGTGGGAACCACATCAGCCAGGAGAGCAATAAAATAAGTGAATATAGAGTCAATATAAAATTAATGAGTTGTGTTCTGCAAGATTGAGTACTAGAACTTTGACCTCTTGAACTAAAAATTGCACAAAATCAAGTGCTTCGGTGGAAATTAAATCTTATAATAGAGGAATATGAATGAATGGAGACAATTATTAAACCTGTTACAAAGTCTTTCATGCCAAGGGCTAAATGGGCAAAGTGCAACATTTGATACACTAAGATGGTTCTCATGTTCTGTGACTGGAATCAGGACAGCAGATGACTGCCTTTTTTAAGGGCAATCCAAGAGCTGTGTCTGGAAGGCACATTATATTGCAGGTAAGAATTGGAACAGTATTACATAGTAAGCTGGGAGTCTGGCTTTCTCTGTCACATAGGACCAGGTTGGGGTGCCTGGTACCTGACATCCTCTATAGACACTGCTTGCCCTTGTTGCAGGAGGGCAGGTGGGGCTGATGAGTGAGTACAATGCTCTACTCTACTCTAAGGGTACAGAGGATGTACTGGTTCCAGTAAGGAGATAGTAGCTTGGAAGAAGAATCTTTGGTCAGCACCTCCTGTTGTCCTGTGCTCCTGAGATGTTGCTGCTTGCCAGTCCTTGTATTTAGTCTTGTCTCTGATCTTGGCCCACAGACATGTTCCCTTATAGATGAGCACCTACAGATAATGGTGCACAGAATGAAGTACAACTATAGTTTCTGCTCATGAAAATCTGGTTGCTTCTTTTTTGCATGAAACTGTGGGCTCCTGTGTGGATGGCATTTGGTATAAAGTGGAGATGTGATTACAACTGACACCAGCAAAAACTGTCAGAAAGGCCCTTGCCTTGGAGATTAGCAGAAATAGTTTGCTGGCTTCTTGGGAGTGAGTTGGGTTCAGACAAAACCAGTAAATTCCTCAGCTGGACTGGGTACTCAGATGAGGGAGTATGCAGAGGGCATCTGCACACCCCAGACTGAAGAATTTGGTTCCAAGGTCTGAAGCTCACTGCCGTGCTCTGTGCAAGTCTCTATTTGTCAGCTAATAGGTCTGCAACCGAAGACTAAAGAGTCTGCGATGGACTCTGAAGAGTCTGTGACACAAGCTAAGGATCTAAGCCAGAGGCCAAAGAGTCTGCACTGCAATCCAGGTGATGAAGGCCTAGCCAAATGCAAAGACTGAAGTTCCTCTGACAAAGTGGAACATCCACCACTTCCTCATCCCCTTTATATGGTCTCTTTGTGCTGAGTCATTCTTGGGCAGAACCAATTGTGTTCCAGGGCAGGACCCCCAGCAGCCAGAACTGTGCCATGGAGTCATCTGGCCAAGGTGACACAACTCCCCATGTTAGAGGTTAATTCTTGTTACATCAAGGTCCCAACTCCAAGCCCAAGTCACAGGAAAAATAAGTTGACAAGGGAGCTATATCCTTTGGAAATTATGAGGGGTTATAGCACCAGGGTTTGTTATAGCACCAGGGTTTGTGTCCACAGCACATTGCTAAGAGAAACCCCGCTCACTAGGCTGCCTTCTGTGACTTCTACTGGCCATGGGCTGCATAGGAAGAATACTGGGAGCCCTGCAAGCCATGCAATGGAGTCAGGAGCCTTTGAGTGCACTATGGAGGAGAGGGATTTCCAAAAGAAGCCTACAGAGATGTGATGGGGCATTTTTAGTTCTGGGATAACCAGGAAGTTGAAGAGTATAGAAACTGTAGGAGAAATGTAAGAAATAAATAGGTCAAGAAATGCTATCAATGTAAATCTTGTAGTCCATTGAAATATGGCAAGTCCAAAAATTCCTTTGAACTTCTAGGTGCTAATGTAGCTATTAAACTAGTTTAAAACAAACACATGTGGTGTTTATTTAATACATGAAAAGTCACAGTAGGCAGAAATTCTATGTATGTAAACAATGTGAGAAAGCTTTTAGCATGTGGTGATTGTCAAATACAAGGAAGAACTCGCTGCAGAATGCTGTGTATGTGAGTAATGTGAGAAAGCTTGCAGTCTACACATTATATTGTCAATACGTAAAACAAGTCTCATGAGGGAGAGGCTTTATTTATGTAAGCCTATTTTAAATCCTGTAAAAATTTCTTATGTAGGTGTAGACCTGTAGAAGTACTGAAAAGTTGTCAATATTTCCTCACAAATTTTCTAGAAAATATGAATCCCAGGTGGAGATATCCTAAAATATATAAATTGCATGTTCCTCAGTAAATCACTTAAATCTAGATTATGTATTTGTGTTTAATACAAAAATACTGAGTTGACATAATTTTGTTTTTTAGTGTTTTGTAATTAATAGAGTATCTTGATAAACATGGTGAAATGAGCTGTACATTTAGCTTTAACATATGGTTAGTTTATATAGTTTCATTTTGTCTTTAAAATTAAGAAGTGTACTTTGTACTCTCCTTAAAAAATAAAAATCACAAACGCTGGCCAAATAGTTCAGCAAATTAAAGTGTCCACTCAGGCAGATGCAGGAGCCCAGAGTTCAATCCCTGGGCTTGCCATGCCAGCCCTGCCCCAGGGACACACTGAGACGTCAATTGAGACTGGGCATGGTGACATGCACCTGTAATCCCAGCTCTTGGGAGGCTGTAAACAGGAGGATCGCCACAAGTCTGTTCTACATAGTGAGACCTTGTAGACCCTGTCCTAAATACAAAATAAATAAATGAATAAATAAAAAATAAGAATTGCAAAAAATTAAATAAAATTAGCAGGTATATGGCCATAGAGAATTCATCAATCTAAGCACCTTCCTAGGCAATCACAATGACCCAGGTTCGGTTCCCCAGTACATCACGCTGTGCTGGCCCTACGGTGTGTGCATCCAGCCAGCCACCAAGACAGGTGGTAGGACACGCCCGTGATCTCAGCACTGGGTGGCTAAAGCAGGACATCACTGAGTCCAAGCTGTGCTGTGAGACCCTGTACCAAACACAAAAATAAATAAATAAAATTGGGAGGAATAGGCCACTTACAATCTTAAACTTATAATTGTTTTTGTTAATTGTTAAGATTTTGCCACTGCATTTGCTTTTAAGTTTTTGATGTATACATTCCATATTCTGTAAAACAAAAGACTTTTTAAATTTAATGCTATATTTTTTACTAATATACATATTTTCAGAGAGTTGTGAGCATGTTTTTGTGAGTTTGTTTCCACACAACTTGTAGATTAGCAAATGCTATCCATGTCATGACAAGATACCTGTTATATCCCAGCATGACTGTATATGTTGTATATAATTTTACCTATTTTTCTTTTACATTGGAACCAATACCGATTACACAAATCTTTTTCTTACCATCACAATAAGCTCCAGAGGATTGATTTCCCCCTCAAGTGAACCATCTGATGGAGTACCTGGTTTTCAGTGCCTTAGGAACTGATGCAAATATGGGGGCAACTTCTGCACAGAGGCTGGATTGGCCTCAGGGCTTCCATTCAGCTGGTATTGGGAAGATAGAGAAAATGGAATTATCCTTAGGAACCTATAGCGGTCCTTGCGTGAAGTCTCCCTGTGGATGGGATTGATTGGATTCAGTGAATCCCAGCCTCACTGAAGAAGAGGCTGGGCTTCGGAACAAGGCAGTTTTTGCCTTTTATCTGCAAGGAGTTTATCCTCACACCAGTGTTTGGCCCAGTGTGCTCCAAGGACAAGACATGGTCCTAGAGTACTAGAGGAGGAGACACTCGTGACTGGTGGTGGACAGGCTCCACAGTCAGCCCGGTGGTGTCCCTCACAGCTGAGCTTTGGCCTTCTCACACCCTGCTTACCCCTTGCTTCAGAGCCAGGCTGACAGTGTAGTGGTGGCAGATAGTGCCCTCAGACCCCAGTGCCTGCTGTGTCATAGGACAATACACCGAGGCTCACACTCACAATGGGAAAAATACCTGTTACCATTTATTCTGCTAAATAAGATGACACTGTCATTCTACTATTAAGTAGCCTCCTCCTGAGGGAGAAATGCTTCCAATAGTCTTCTAATTCAGAATTTCTTCAGCTGAAATAGAAGGAGATGAGTGTAGGAATGGTAGTCCATCTGTATTCAATTTCTCTCACCATGAACTTCAGAAGCTGTTCTGTTCCAAACATAGATATAAATTATACATGAGGACAGAGTGGGTGTGTTCTGCCTCCCTCCCAGAACATAAGATTCCTGGCCTAGGAAACTACATTTTAGTCTTAATTACCTGAACTTTGTGGAGGTTTTTTTTTTTACTTAGTACAGGGTCTACAGGGTGTCATTACACAGATTGAAGGTATAGTAATCCTCCTGTTTTCAGCCTCCCAAGCATGGGGATTACAGGGATGCACCACCATGCCCAGTCTCAATTACTATCTCAGAGCTCCCAGGGTCAGAGCCGGCACAACATGCCGGGGATCAAAATCCCATCTCTGCACCTCTTGTGGAGTTTGCCTCTGGGAAAAATTTGAAACACTTTGCCTGTGTGTTTACTTGGATCTCTTTTGTACACTTCTGCCTAAATATGTTTAAGTTCTTTGTCCACTGCCCCCTTTCTTCAACCAGTGGGAACATCTTTCTGCTCTTATGTGCCTTGGGCTCAGTCTTTTAGAGACTAAAACCATGCCTTCAGTTCAGTTGCAGAGTTCTGATGGAAAGATATTTGAATTTCGATATTGAAATTGCCAAACAGTCTATGACAACCAAGACTATGTCGGAAGGTTTGGGATGGACGATGGAGATGATGACCCAATTCTTCTACCAAATGCTAATGCAGCAATATAAGTTCATTCATAAAATATCATGTTTCCACCTTGTCCTCTGAATAACTACTAGGAAGACAGTTATACTAACCTGTCTTGAAACTGTTTCATTGTTATTGTATTTTTCATTTTAATGAGAAAAAATATTTTAAAAGGTCATCCAGTGATATACCCACCACACGGATGACACTCCTCCTTCTGAGGATGATGAGAACAAAAAAAAAAGCAAACAGATGACATCCCTGTCAAGAATTCCTGAAAGTTGACCAAGGAGCCCTTTTTTGAACTTATTCTGGCAGCAAACTACCTAGACATCAAAGGTTTGTTTGATGTTATGGACAAGACTGTTGCAAATATGATCAAGGAGAAAACTCCTGAGATTTGCAAGACTTTTTTTTTTTGTCTTTTTGAGACAGGGTCTCACTATGCAGTTCAGGCTGGCCTTAAACTCACTTTGTAGCTCAGGCTGGTCTCGAACTCACAACAATCCTCCTGTCTCAGCCTCCTGAGTGCTGGGATTACAGGCCTGTGCCACCACGCCCGGCTCAAGACTTAATATCAAAAATGACTTTACTGAAGAGGAGGAAGCCCAGGTCTGCAAGGAGAGAAGTGGCATATTGTACCTGAATCTGTAACATATAAGGATTGTTCCAAATAATAGTTGTACTACCGCTTATGATTGTTAATATTAGACAAACAATAGACAAATGTAGCAGCAAAACTATTGCATGAGCATAATATTGTCTTCATTGTGTGTGTAGTTTGAGTTATAGACTACATGACTGAATTTCTTCTAGTCTGAGAAAAGTTGCTGGTTTTCTTTACTCTGAATAAAACTGAATTGTGGATGCTCTGTATTAAGTTGCCATTTTGAGCTTTCCCTCTTTTTGTAAAGTGACTTCTGCATAGGTTATTGTCCAGTTAATTTTAGTGATCTTTTCAAAGTTGACATTGTAAATAAAACAACTTACAAAAGTTTTCTGCAATAGTTAATAAAATACTGTCTTTATTCAGAACTTGGAAACTAGAAAAAGGCTACTTGAACTAACTGTCCAAAATGCGGTTGTTTGAAATGTATTCCAACCTCCTAGAGGCAAGCAGTATCACTGGTATAGATTAGTTTGCACATAGCAGTACCCCCTTAGTTGGACATGAGGACTTGTTTGATTTGTTTTTAATTTTATTCCATAACTTTATTGAAGAACAAACAGCAAGGAGATAGGTTCAAATCAAATTATTAGAACAGATTCAATAACACATTGCATATTGTTTTTTAGTGGCTTTTTGTTATGCAAGGTGCAGACATGATATTCTATTTACAAACACTATTAGAGCAGATGCCTCTATTCATTAAATTAAGAGAATGTAGCTGTATACCTATCTTTTTTTAAAGCTGAATTGTAATACAGTTTCAATAATTAATACTTTTTACATTGTTATCTTTCAGTGGTTATCCATAATACAAGAAGCAGACAGGATATCCTGTTCAAACACTACTAGTGCAAATCTTTCTTATAGAATTATGCAAAAGTAGCTGCATATTTATCCTAACTGTTCTGTATATACAAATACAGAATGGTCCTTCCTTTGGATCCCATGTTTTATTTAGTCGTGTCAGAGATGGGTATTATATTTTCAGTTATTGTAGGTGCCTGAACTCAGCAAAACATTTCAACACAGTCCAAAAGTCCACAGTGGTAGTGAGTCATCTGAAGAAGCTGTTGACTAGAGCCACTTATAGCTCAGCATATTATTATGATTTATTTTATATACCTTGTTTTTATACTTTTCTGCTGCATGGTTAAGACCAAGATAAAGCTAGACTTATATAACAAAAAATGTAACTTTGTATCTGATAAGATCAGTCAAGTCCCCTCAGGGTTTATCCTGTAACCCCATACCTCACTTTTTAGATCTTTTGTCAATGTGAGCCATGTGGATGAGTCATGGCCAATGCTTGACCAATTTGCACTCTGTGAAAACCCGAGAGAAAGTTTTCTCTCCATGTGTCTCTGCTTAGGCACATCGATCCCATTCCTCTGTGGCTCCATAATCTCCTTGATCAGAAAATTTGGGGCACAACTGAGTTCCATGATGTTACACTATAGGTTCTCCTATGTCCTGAGTCTTCACTGAACTTGAAAGGCTAGGGCCAAAATGCTGGCTGACCTTGCAGCCCTTCCATTTCTCCAATTTTTGATCTGCAAACTTAGGTTGTTAACCTTCCAGAAGAGAAGCTGATTACTACCCTGCAACATATACAGTTCAGTTTACCCTATCCATCTAAATATCAAACATCTTGGGCATAACATGGAACAAATATTTTCCATCAAGTATAGATGTATCGAATTTTAAGTTCTTACAGAATATGAGGAAACAAAATTTAAAAATAGTACTATACACATATTACACAGAAATATAGAAATCTAACCATATACAGGCTTGTGGCAGAATAGTCTTGTAACAATTTTTTTCTTCTGTCATTTTTTTTTTTCATTTATTACCAAAAAAAAAAAAAAAAAGAAAAAAAATTGTGAGACAGTATGGCAATAATTAGTATGTCATGACAGGAAGTATGTATTTAGCAGAGCACAATGGCAGGCATTCCAAGTGTGAACATTCTATTATATATTGCTATCTTCAGTGTAGTTGCTTGGTTCACAGGTATTAGCGTATATAGATAGTTGGGTTGAGAATCCTACCATTTAAATGCTACGTTCAAAAACCTGCTCATGTCTCTCGGGATCTTTGCTTTGCCCATCTTATGTGTTCAAATGTGTGGCTTTGTCCCTGTCCTGTTTCCCAGCATTTTCCTTACCTTCTCCTCATTGTCTAATACTCAAGTTATCGCTTTCCTTTCAGTTGTGTTATACCTTTCTACTTGTATTTTTTTCTTTTGATTTCTTATATTAGGACTATATATGATATTTGCACAGGTGGGTCTGGTTTATTTCACTTATGAGTATATGTTTCAGTGGCATCCACTTCAACATAAATGCTTTAAGTTTATCATTCTTTATAGCTGAGTAATATTCCCTTGTATAAAAATACCACGTCTTTTTTCAACTGTTCCTCATGTGACAGGCATCTTAGTTGTTTCCAAGATTTTGCTATCACAAATTGTGCTGTTGTAAACATAGGTACACATATATCACTATGACATGATGTTTTCAGTTACTCCGGGAAAATTCTCAGTAGGGTCATAGCTAGCTTGAATAGGATTTCCAGTCTTAGTTTTATGAGGAGTCTCCAAACTGATTTCCAAAATGGATGCACCAGTCTACAATCCCACCAGCAGTGGAGAAGTGTTCCTTTTTCCCCACATCCTCTCCAACATTTTATTGGTTAATTTCTTTAAGATAGCCATTCTTTCTGAAGTGAGATGGTATCTCAGTGTTGTTTTAACTTCGATTTCATGGATGACTACTGATGTGGGGCATTTTTTCATATATTTATTCGCTCCTTTAATTTCATCCTCTGAGAAGTGTGTATTCATCTCAGCTAACTATTTCTGGATTGGGTCTTTAAATTTAGGGGCCCTAATGTTTTTTAGTTATTTATAAATTCTAGAGAGCAGACCATTATCTCGGTGCTTATTAAGATTTTTTAAAAGTTTGTCGGTTGTCTTTTATCTTTGTTGATAATTTCTTTTGATAGGCAAAAACATCTCAATAAGATTAGGACCCTGTTGTTAATTCTTTCAAGTGTTTCCCATGCGAATACATGTTTGTTCATGAACTCTTTACCTACCCCTATGTCTTCAAGAGTTCCTCCCGCTTTCTCTTCCAAGAGATTGAGTGTTTCTGTTTTAATATTTAGATCTTTAATCCATTCTGATGTTAGCTTAGTGCAAGGTGATAGACCTGGGTCAAGTTTTAGTTTTCGGCATGTGAAGAGCCAGTTTTTCCAGCACCATTTGTTAAAGAGGATATCTTTCTTCCAGTGAGCTTGTTTGGCCCCTTTGTCAAAGATCAAGTTGTTGATTGCGTTCACTGAGGCCTCTACATCTTCTAATCTATTCCATTGATCCTCAGGTCCATTTCGTTGCCAATACCATGTTGATTTTTATCACAGTGGCTTTGTAGTATAATTTCAAGTCAGGAATTGTGATGCCTCCTGCCTTGTCTTATTGGCCAAAATTGCCTTTACTATTCTGGGTCATTTGTGGTTCCAAATAAATTTTAGGAACAATTTCTCTAGGTCTGGGAGGTATGTTGGTGGAAGTTTCATAGGGATTGCATTAAATCTGTACGGCAATTTTGGGAGTATGGCCATCTTCACGATGTTGGTTCTTCCTATCCAGGAGCATGGAATATCTTTCCATTTTCTGAAATCCAATGTCTTTTTCTCAGGGTGTTGTAATTTTCCATGAAAAGATCTTTGACTTCCTTGGTTAAGTGAATTCCAAGATATTTCACTTTCCGCGGTACTATTGTAAAAGGTATTGTTTCTATAGTTTGGCTCTTAGTGTGTTTGTTATCTGTGTAGAGGAATGCTATTGACTTTTGAGTATTGGTTTTGTGTCCTGCTATGCTACTGAATTAGTGCATCAATTCTAGTAGCTTCTTGGTGGAGTTTTGTGTTCTTCCAAGTAAAGTATCATGTCATCTGCAAATAATGATAAATATTTTATTCTTAATGTTGCATGAAGGACAAAATATTTCTAAGAGATGTAAGTAGAGATTGGGCTTGAGGAAAATATAACAAATAAGTTAAAAATGTAAAATCGAATCCAAAGTTTCTCCCTATTCTGAAACAGTGCTCTAACACTACCAAAGCTTTCATTTCCTAAACTACTTGGATATGATAGAACTATTGTGCAAGGCAGAACATGCACTGGAGCAGGAAGACCAAAGTCCAGTCCCCTCCTGACAACTTAAAAATATGTCTCAAAAATAAAACAACAAACATCACTTAAGTGGGGAGTCTTTTCCAAGCATAGTATTAACTCTCACTTCTGCAAAAATAGAAGTACTAGTAGAATAGTACTTCTGTAGGAATAATAGGAGCAGGAGAAAAAGAAGAGCAACAATAACAAGTAATGACGATTTCCCAAATGAGGCTATTAAATTGCCCTAATGTTACTGAGGCTATTAAATTGCCCTAATGTTACTGAGTGACATGGCTGAAAATAAACATGACCTATGCAGTTCATGCTCTGGCTGCTGTCACTATTTTGTGTTGCGTGTACTTCAGAATCTGTGGGTTTTTTTTTTTTTTTAAATAAAGGCAGCTCTTGTTGTAGAGACGGTAACAGGGCAAAAGTATCCTCAGCATCCTTTAGGAGTCTAACCATATTTTCTATACCTGCTAATGAACTGCTTTTTAAGTGTGGTAATCAATGATGATTTCAGAAATAGACCAGATAGTTCAAACTTATCTTTAAACAGATCAAACCTCTTATAGCTAATTGTAATTTAAAAATCTTAAATTAACAGCTTTACTTTCAGAAATTTCATACTATACAATGTACAGACTTCAGTGTAAGATTCAGTAGATTTTAGTATAGTGAGAGCTGTACCATCAGATCATTTTTATTGTTCATAAACAAAACAATGTACTCAAATGCTGTCATCTCCATGCCTCTCCCCCATAAATCTATGTTACTGAGCTACTCTTCATAAGTCTGCCTGGTCTAGGAATGTTTAATAGCTCAAAACACGCCATGCTTATAGCAACAATAAAAACCTTAACATATCCAAAGGAAAGGAAATCCTGGAGAGTGAGCTCCCATATGATATTAGAGTGAAATTAAAAACGCAAGGCAGAAATGTACTTAGAATATAATAACTTAATGAAATTTTTGTAGTTACCTTTTATGAGGTAGACCTAAATTCCTAAGTATCAAAACATAGTAAGTAAATTTTCAGCTCACCCTGAGTTGAGTTGGGAACTCCTGGAGGACCTTCTGAATTCAGCGGTATGGTTTTTCAACTCTGAGCTGAAGTCTAACAGAAGTCTTTTGTGAGATAATTCTTCACTGTTCTCCTACTGGCAGCAGGACTTGCACGCATGGGCTTCTGGCAATGTCATGTTTCCTAAATGTGGAACTCAGGTGTGAGGGCCCTACTGGGTCTTGTATCTGAGGTGAGATCAGGCCAGGCATCTGAATGAGCCCTGAGGTCAGTGTCACTGTCCTCTGACTGAGAGATTTCTAGGCAGAGATCTCAGAGCTGATCTCCAAAAGGGTGAGAGGAATGTATGGTGATTCTTGCTAAGCCTAGTTTTCAGCATGTCATTAGGGTGTTTCAGTTTTCCTTGCCTTATTTTTTTATTGAAGAATAAGTAGCAATGACAGTTTCAAGACAAATTAACAAGACAGCTTCCATAAATCAATACACTGCAAACTGTTTTCATAATGTTTTGGTGTCATACAAGGTATATACATAATATTATACTTCAGACATTATTATAGGAGATGTCCCTAATTAGTGAATGAAGAGAGTATAGCTATATAACTATCTTATTCTTTATAGCTGAATTATATCACAGATTCAATAATTAAGACTTTCTACCTTATCTCCCTAGTGTTTGTCCATAGTACAAGAAGCCAATATAACATCTTATCCAACCACTATTAGTGAAAATCTTGTTTTCATAGAATTATGCAGAAGCATGGCATATTTATCCCAACTGTACTATTTATACAAACACATCATGGTTCTTCCTTTGTATACTCCACCCCCTTTTTTTTGTCTGGACCTGTTAAAGATGAGCACTCCATTGTCATTAAATCAATTTAGGTGCCTGAACTTGGTGGCACAATTCAACACAGTTCACCATTCCACAAAAATACTGAGTTATCTAAAGAAGTTGTTGACTATAGACATGTATACCTCAACTTATTATGGACCCATGTTATATACCTCATTTTTATATCTTTATGCTGGATGGTTAAGACCGAGATAGAGACAGACCTATGTACCAAAAAATGTAGCTTTTGTTTCTGATGAGGTCAGTGAAGTCCCCTCAGGGTTTATATTGTTATCCTGTACGTTACACTGTAGATCCTTTGTCTGTGTCATCCATGTGGATGAGTCATGGCCATTGCTTGACCAGTTTGCTCTCTGTGAGAGCCTGAGAGAAAGTTTTCTCTCCATGTGACTCTCCCCAGGCACAATATAGAACTTCGATCTCTTTCCTCTGTGGCTCCATAATCTCCTTGATCAGAAAATGTGGGGCACAACTGAGTTTCATGATGTTACAATACAGGTTCTACTATGCCCTGAATCTTCACTGACCTTGGAAGGCTAGGGCCAAAATGTTGGCTGGCCTTGTGGCTCTATTTCTCCAATTTTGATCTGTGAAATTAGGTTGTTAACCATCCAGAAGAAAAGCTGATAAGTACCCTACAGCATATGCCATTCAGTTTGCCCTAACTACTGATTAAATTCTTTTTAGTTGTTGTACATTTCCGTTTGTATTTCTTCTTTTGTCTTCTTATGCTAGGCAGACTATATGATATTTACACATGTGTGTCGGGTTTATTTCACTTATGAGTATATGTTCAAGTGACATCCACTTCAGTATAAATACGTCAAGTTTATCATTCTTTATAGTGGAGTAATAATCCATTATATGGAAATACCACATCTTTTCAACCATTCCTTATGTGAAGAACATCTTGGTTGTTTCCAAGATTTTGCTATCACAAATTGTGCTGCTATAAACATAGGTACACGTATATCATTGTGATATAATGTTTTCAGTTCCTCTGGGAAAATTCCCAGTAGGGCCATAGCCAGCTTGAATGGGATTTCCAGTCTTCCTCTTTTGAGGAGTCTCTGCACTGGTCTCCTTAATGGTTGTTCCAGTCTACATTTCCACCAACATGGGAAAAGTGTTCCCTTTTCCCCACAATCTCGCCAACATTTGTTGTTGGTTGATATCCTTACGATAGCCATTCTTCTGGAGTGAGATGGTATCTCAGTTTTTTTTTTTTTTTTTTTTTTTTTTTTTTTTTTTTTTTTTTTTTTTTTTTTTTTTTT
>PVKA01010721.1:0-63404 GCA_004027165.1 Ctenomys sociabilis
CACTCACACCCATAACCCAAGCAGCACTCACACCCATGATCCAAGCAGCACTCACACCCATGATCCAAGTAGCACTCACACCCATAATCCCAGCAACACTCACACCCATGATCCCAGCAGCACTCACACCCATGATCCAAGTAGCACACCCATAATCTGAGCAGCACTCACACCCATAATCCCAGCAGCACTCACACCCATGATCCCAGCAGCAATCACACCCATGATCCAAGCAGCACTCACACCCATGATCCGCGCAGCACTCACACCCATGATCCAAGCCGCACTCACACCCATAATCCCAGTGGATCATAAATGAATCACAAATTCTAGAAGTCCACCCCATGACTGCAAGAGGCTTTGCGGGGACAACTAGACACAGCTCATAACAGTGGCATCACATTTAACTTGTGGGCTTAGGAAGAACTATTCTCTTATTGTTGGGTTCATATTCAGTAGACCTTTGTAATTTGTGCATATCTTTCCTGTCTCTATCAGTAGGATTTAAATTTTTTTCTTTACATATATCTTAATTTTTCCTTCTTCAGTTTATCCCTGGACATTGTATTTTTTGTTGTTTTTAAAAATGGTATATATCTTCTTAATGGGTGTCATTTAGGAGGTATATTGAGTTTTCAATGTTACTTGTGTTTGATTTTCCCTATGGAATTTTGTGATAATAGTGTCTGGCTGACTTGCCTAGATTTGTAGGTATACTGTTAGCAATAATAAAGGTTATTGCCTCTTTCCCACTTTTTATATCTTCTTTCTTTCTGTGGCATCACTAACCTAGCTGAGTCCACCAGAATTGGGTTGAATAATAATGTTCATGTGGACGCCCATGTATTGCTCCTAACTTGAGTAGCATCTCCTCATGTTCCCATTAGCAGTGAGGCCGCCTTTAGATTGATCATATTTAACGTCCAAAAGGCTTTATGGGGTTTCATAATGAGCAGAGTGCACTTTGGAAGTGCTGGACCTGATGGAATCATTTGCGGAGAGGTAAAGCCTGCGCTGTCAGTTCTCCTGCAGGGATAAAGTAGTAATCTGAATTTTCTTACCAGCAATGACAGGAGTGTACAAGTGGGAGGTCCAGGCTACAAAGAAAGAAGGCAGCAATTGTATTTTAATCTCATCCTATTTTCCCTTTGCCAATCAAGTGAAAAGACTAAGAAACTATAGTAATATTTGGCACTAACGGAGTAAGTAAAGCATTCTTCTACTAAGGGAAAACAGAAAGAAGAAGGCAAAATGAAATGGAATCAAGAGGAAGACAGATAAAAATATACACTGTTTTTCTTTGCTGTCGCCAAAAATCAAGCCATATGATAAACTAAAATATTTCTAGTGTTTCCTTCCAAGTATTAATACCAATGCATAGCACAAAATTCTAATTGTCAGTATATATGATCAAGCCTCAGAAAAAGCTTAGAAGCAAATAGTTAAATGTTTTACCATTTGGAAGCAAGAGAGAGTGATAAAGAGTTCCAAATTTGAGAAATTGCTGGGGGGAGAAAGAATGCTTTCTGAACATGTTTACATGTTGATTCTCTTTGATGTTGCCATTTTTTAATGTTTTGATCTCTTACAAAGAAACATGAACTGCAGAAGTATTTTATGTGCTAACCCTGAACCTGATATTACTCTAGTTATTAATTACTAGGACAGACTGTCCCTTGCATTAGCAGAGCTAGAAACCAAAACAAAGGCAGTCACAATTGAGGCTTTGATGGTCTTGGGAGCATCTGACATGCAGAGTTGGTGTGCTAAAGTGAAAAACAAAAAGGGGTTGAAGCTGACTCTATAAATTAATGAAGCTGATGGATGGTGTTTGGGACACACTAACAATGGTCTAAATGGCAGGCAAGAAGGTGAAGAAAGCTCTCAAAAGCACAGGACTGCAGGGCTATGGCCACCCGTAGTTCTGGATGCCCACAGGCCTAGTCTCACCAGCTGGTCTCCTACAAGAACCTTCTCCCTTAGCTTTTTCACGTTGCAGCCATCTGGGGGATCTGGCTGAGCACCTTGAAGCCAGTCTTCCCTAAAGTTGAGCTCATATGTAGCAGCAGTGCTAACAGGTGTGCGTGAAGAGGTGGAAGCCAGAAGGCCCCAGCTCTGCCCCTAGCTGTGTCTGCGAATTGGACCACATCATTAAACTTGCCCGAACTCGGCTTCCCATCCGTTAGCAATGGTTATGATCAGAGAGTTTTGCAACATGTTTTAGAGATGTGCACAAAATCTTCAGCTCAGGGCCTTGTGGAGAACCAGTAGATCTTCATGGATCTACCAAGGAGGCGAGAGCAGATCTACCAAGGAGGCGAGAGCAGGAGTAAGGAATCGCTGAATCAGGGATCCCAATGCTGTGGAAAGGAAAGCGCGTCACATGAGGACTGAGCAAGGGGGAAGGGATGTGAAGCATACACAGACCCAGCGCTCTGAGGAAGTGCTCCAAAGTGGGAAAGGGCAGATGTTCCAAGGCCTGGGCTTGGAACAGTTTTTCAAACCCTGGGGACCGTGAGGAGTGCAGGATGGTGGAGTCCAGGTGAGGAGTATGGTTTTGAGACAGGAGAGCTTGGCTCATGTGGCGTTGAGCAAGGTCTTGGGTGTCCTGTTTGGAGAGTGGTCTTAGGCCAGAAAGCCATCAAAGGCTGTAAACCTGAGGGAAGCAGTAAAAACAGGGGAGTACCCAACTATATAAGACAAATCTCAATGCACAAGAAATGTGAGAGACCACCTAGTAGGACAAAATGCATGCAGACGCAGAGTTATAAGCTCCTACATTCTCCAGAAATCCCAGCACACTGTTGAAGGCATAGGAAATTCTGCAGAAAAACTTATGGAGAGATTTGAAATAAAGGCTGTTGTTTCCCTGGGACTATCTCCTTCATGATTCACTTATCATTAATATATTATTCTAGCGTGAAGTTGATCATCCCCCACCATTATTTTGACCCTTAACTTAATTAGGTTCCATTATTGCTATTTGGTGGCCTCAGCTTAACCTGAGCTATTTATCATTTCTGTTGTAGGCATCTGTATAAAACATGCATCTTCTTATTAAAGGTGCTACTAGCCTTGCAGATCATGAAAGTGGGCCCTCATGATGTCCAGTGATGGGACCGTCCCTCCCAGGTCCAAATGCCTGAGGCTCTGCCTACATTACTTTTCTGAGTTTCCCGTTAAAGACTCCTTTGAGCTTCTTAGCTCCCTGGAAGAGGACAGCTATAACAGCTCTCAGCTTCTATTTTTCCTCAGGCAGCAAAAGCTCACATTCTAGGGATGGGGACACATCCCTAACTGTGATGGCCACAGGCATAGCTATGACCATGGGCTACTGAGGCCAAACAGTCTCTCCAGGGTGTCAGACAGGCATGAGACAGTTATTGCGATTGTGGAGAACATGAGTAGACAACAGTTATTCAGAATCAGGCATTCTGACTTCAGTCCATTTATTGGCTAACATTTGTCAACTGGGAGCCAAACAGGGTGCTAATACTGAAATATTAAGATGCACAGATGACAGTAATCCAACCCCATTGCAGTTACCATAATACAATCAGGAGGCCACACTGCAGTCATTACAGTGCACTGAGATCTTTGTGTGGGGGAACTAAAGAATATGGTGGCAGCATCAGAGGCCAGACAAGACTATGTGAGAGTCCAAAGTTTGCTGAGTGAGAGCAAGATGTACCTTTGAGGGGCTGGAGAGATGGCTCAGTGGAATAAGCACTTCCCTGGCAAGCACAGGAGTCTGAGTTCAATCCCCAGTTCTGGAAAAAAAAAAAGAAAGAAAGAAAGAAAAGATGTACCTTAGCGAGTCTGGGGATAAAATAATGCCATGAGATAACTTTCAATCTAGAAAAGGAAAATGGAGTGTTCTAAATGTTTATGTCATCAAAATAGCCTTCGAGTCATATGCCACTTGGAACATATGCTTCACTGTCAACGATCTTCCAAGTTGCAAAGGGAAAGGGCCTGAATTTAATCCCTCATTTCACCAAAATAAAAGAACGCACTGTAGAGGTCAGAGGCCTGAGAGAAGGTAGAAACTGAGCAGTATGTCTAAGGAGATCTAAAAGCTGAGTTATCTGTGTCATCACTCTCAGGTCCAAGTCATTTGGCTTTCTGGAACTTTAATGATTTAGTATTTGGCCATTTTGATTGCATAGAATAGCTGTATCTTTAGCCTGAACAGCCCAGGCCAATTTGTTCTCAGTGGGAGTTCAGTGTATGGGTGAGTGGAGTTAAACAGATGCGGAAACATATGGTTTCATGAAACTGATTTGTCAATGACCAGAGTCATAAGGGTGCCACCGTCCCCATGCAGCACCACAGTAACCATCTCTTCTCATCAAGGCTGTACAGTGAGTGGCAGTTGTTTCTGTCACAGCCAAGATGAGGAAGATTTGTGAAGAGATCATCATTTATAAATTTGGTGAATGGAATAGGAACTGTATCCACTTTTAGTTTTTGCTGTTGGAAAAATTAGTCTATTCTTCATTATTATAATGAAGTATCTCGATCTGGAGATTTATACAGAGAGAAAGGCTATCTGGATCAATGCTGTAGAAATTGGAAGTCTACACAGCAGGACACTGAGTCTGGTGAGGGTAGCACTGTGCAGGTCACATGCAGCAGATGGCATCATAATGGCCGGAACAGTACGAGGGCAAGAGATCACATCTCCAGGTAGGAAGCCAGAGAAGAGGTCAATCTTGTGACCTCCGTCTAAGCCCTGCCTATCTCTCAAAGGCTCTGCCCCCTTTCCCTTGGGCACAGTGGGACCACGCCTCCCAACACATGAGCACTAGGAGGGTCATACCATACCATAATCAGTGTCCACGGAAGACAAGAGAAACTTTTCAAATCAAAATGTATGAATGAAGATGCTGCTTTATCTCCCACCTGTAAACTGAGGGATTTCACAACTCCTTCCTTTCAGAGCCACAGAGGAAGTTTACTAGCAAAGCCATTCCCTCCTGCTAACAGAGTGTCTTGGAGATTTTGCACCTGCCCTGGAGGGCCAGGAAACACCCCATTAAACAGCTTCATGAGAACTGAGGGTCACCTTACTCATTCAGGATTTTAGAGATGAACATGAGATGTTCAGCTGAAATGGTTAAGATGTTTAGCAATTTCGAATTTCTTACTCTGTACTTTGTTGCCTCAAGAGACAGGCTCTCCAGGTACAGGGTAGCAGCTCTGAGTGGTAGAAAAGCCCTTCCAGCCTGTCGCTGAGAGCACGTGACCTCGGAGAGGCTTCCACGGTCCCATGCAGGCTCCCCCTACACACACCCATCCGTGCACAGGTCTCTAATGAGTGCACAGAGGCATGGTACGGTTTCAGATCTTGGGCACAACCAGAGAGAAATTCCTGACCTTGGTTAATGTCTTTCTTTTAACTCAGAGTGATTGCTCATTTTGCTCTGCCTCTTGACTCTGACGTCTCTGTGCCTTGTTTATATTGTCTTCATTTTCTCCCAAAGAGAAATACAGAACATCCAAACCTGTAACTTTTGCATAAAATTGCAGACCGTTGGGTCTGCAAGGAATTATAGTGGTCTGACAGGCCCGGTCAGAAGTGCCACACGGGAAGGTGTTGCAAAGAGCAGTTGGGGCAGGGGTGCTGGCTCTGAGAGTCACTGGACCAAGCGCATATCTGCTAAGATCATTTCCCAGTTCAAACCTTCGGGGGCCTCTCAGGCTTTACAGAGCTGTCCCCAAGTACCCAGCAAAGCCTCTGATGTGCACACTATGGCTTGTACCTTCTCTTCCCATATCATCTGCCACTGCCACCTCCCCGCACACACAATTCCAGAATGGCCCTCTGGTCATTTGGGGACAATATGTTTGTACCTGTCTCTTTTCTAGCTTCTTATTCTCCCTGCATTAGGGCAGCTGCTGCTTCTTTGTAGATGCCTTCCTTCAGAACCAAGGAAGTTGGGACCTGTAATGAACCAGAAAAGGTATTTTGTGCTCTTACTGGTCACAAGTCTTGTGGACATCGCCCAGAAATAGCCCTCTATCTGTTCTTAGGGACAAGCCAGGCCAAGCGGGCTGGCTTCCCTCGCAGTGAAGCACTCCGTTCTGCAACAGCCATGACAGATACATATGTTGCTTCATCTGGCACTAAAATATGTAGGAACGTATCCAATTTTCTTCTTTTTACCCTTCATTTGTATTACTTTCTTTTGAGTTGCATGTTTCTCTAAGGATGTTGTGTTGGATTTTTATCCTTTCTGAAAAGCCATGCCACCTTTTGAATTAGGATAATGTGACTCTTATTCTAGCTCCCCTGCCACCTCATTATTTAGGCAAATTATATAACTTCTCATTTCACTTATCACCTGTCACATGGAGAGAAAAATAACTTATCTGTTTTTTCACCAGGATAGATAAAACCTAAACTTGAGAATTTCTGAAAAATATTGCAAGATGTAGACTATGAACTAAGTATTCTATTATTGATTGCTACCGTGGTGCTTTATAATGTTACTACAACAGTGGTATTATTACCATTTCCAAAGGAAAAAAAATCTTTTAATCTTTTTTTGATAATCAAAAATAGATCATTTCATATTACATGTTGCCAAAAATTTAGACCTTGAAACCCGAAGAGATAGTCCTCTTGCTGGTACTGAGTTACAAGCTGGGTGTTCCTGCTGATTTACTTAACCTTATTTTCTACCTCGGGTTTCCTGTGCCATAAATTAGGTATAATGTTATTACTGTCAATTATGATTGGTGAGTGTTTTGTATTCTTCAGTTTTAATGCTTGAAAAGCACTTGTAATACTAAAATTGAGCACATATAAGAATAACTTTCACTGTTTCACATATAGCCTAATAATTATGCCAGCCTTAGAAAGAGGCTAAGTATATTTTGACTCTTTTCTCAGAGTTTGTTTTGAGTCTCGTCTTGGCTTACCCAACAATGATGAAGGGAAGAAGAACAAAGAGGTGCTGAATGTGTAGCAGATGTACAACTGGCAGAAGCTTGGGGTTGGCAGGGGCCATGTTGACATTCAGGTTGTGGGTAGTCGTGTGGCCCAAGCTGAGAATGGGTACAGGAGGGAAGCAGTATAAATAACTGGATCTTGATGACATGATAAAGCCAGGATACAGTTTGCTATGATGTGTCCTGAAGCACCGCGTGCCTGCGTTTGAGCATTTCCTTGGAGCTGCGGTAGACGCCTACAGGATGGGCAGTGTGTTCTGTGGGGCAGCATGACCTCTGTGCAAGCTGGTGAGGTTTTCCTCCCTGGCCATTCCTGAACTGGGGGAGGATGCGGTAATGCCATGCAGTGAATTACATCCCTCAGAAAGAGGCTGGAGTCCTAACGCCTTCTACCTAGATGTGTGGCCTTCCTTGGAGTACTGTTTGCTCTTGATCAAGTTAGGATAGGGTCATTGGAATGGGCTCTAAATCTATGGCGACCATCCATATAAAGGGGGATATTTAGGCATAAAGACAGAGATGTGAGGACATTTTTATGTGAAGAGTAAAAAGAAGCTGCCCCAGGAAGGCCAAACAGTGGTGGTCAGAAACCTGCCAGAACCTGAAGAGAGGCATGGAACGGATTCATTCTCACAGTGCTCTGGAGGAGCCAGCACCACTGACCCCTCATCGTGGCCCTCCAGATGTGAGGCACTGCTGTTGCTGGGGTCCCAGGCTGTGGTACTTGGCTGCAGCCACCCCTGGAAGCTAACACAGGCAGGTTGGCCATTTCCCCACACCCAACCAGGTCTCCCTGACCCTATCCTGCACTGTGGGTTTTATGGTAAGCTTACCCAAGGTATGTATTTGCTGGCAGGACATAGCAAAAATGACAAGATTTCCTGTGGTTTGGCTTTTGAAAGCAAGTGTATTTAAAGGCTAATCTCAAGGTTTGGGTTTGACTTTGAAGGAGACTTCTTAAAAGTGGTAATTGCTTCACCCCATCCTGTCCCCTAATCCCAGGCCTCCGTATGTGTTGAGAGGAATATTCCACCACTTGTGCCGAGCCCTTCATCAGCTTATTATTTTCCCAGGCTCAGACAGTTGTTTGTGAAAATTCAGAGTTTTATTTTAAGTCAATTTAATGAGAGGATCCAGAAGGTCATGACAAAAGAGGGGGTACCTTGTCTTTCATTTCACTTTCCTTGGGCTTTCTTGATCTTTTACTCTGAGATCTTCTTAGACCTTGGCCCAAAAAGAAGAGCTGGCCTCCTTCTCCTTGGGAAATGTTGATTTATGAGAAATATTTGTGTTTTTTTTTTTCATTAGATGCTTCTTGTTCCACATGTTGAAATAGTTATTTCTAATTTATGTGTAAAAAGTAAACTGGTCATGGAAATGGCTCTTGGGGTACAGTTACATAATAATTATGCATGCTCCCCGACAGCTTAACATTGGAGACCCCACCCTGTAGAATTCATCTAATTTATGGCTTTAATGACTTCCCCCAAACTCCATGAAAGCACAGTAACAGAAACTTAGATGTTGAAAGTCAACTACTACTGTAACTATGTTGTAATTGTATCTAGTAATGGCAATTTCATGTCCCTACTGAAGTTAGGCCAATTAATAAGACTCAGGAAAAAAATGGCAGAACTGAGATGACAATTTAGGATTTGCTGATTTCTAGCCAGTGTAGTACTTCTTTCCTCTGCTAAAACTGAGTATCAGGGTTCAGTTCAAAAACCTGTGCAGAGTGGGCTGGGGAGATGTCTCAGTAGTCTACACTCCTGCCTGGCAAGTGCAAGGACCTGAGTTCCACCCTAGGTACCTCCATGCTGTGCCAGAGCCATGTTGACCCCAAGACTGGATGTAGAGGCACATGCCTATAATCCCAGTGCTGGGAAGGCTGGGATAGGGGGATCACTATGAACCCAAGCTGTGTAGTGAGACCTTATACCAAATTAAAAAAAAAATAGAAATATTTGGAGAGATGGGTGAGAAGAGAGGCTGAGGCTCAGTGGAGAACATACTACTCCCCAAAATGTGAAGATTGGGGCGCATGCCCCAATATTTAGGCATTTGATGATAATCCTGGGATTTACTTGAAGACCTAGTTCAGCCGCTGTGAGAATTATTGATGCTGGGTAATGTGTGTTAGGTGTTCTGTCATGAGTTTCTGGTCCCGTGCTTCAAAATTTCCACCAGCAATTATTACGCTTCTCAGATGCAAACCTTTGCTTCCTCCACCTCCTCTCCGATGCTGGACATCATTGTTTCGCTCACTCATTTCTTGCCAAGAGCAACAAACTCATCCCCGAGAGCAAGTGAGCCCTTTCTTTCCCTCTCATCCTGACACATACACTATTAGCAACTCTCCGACGCCTTCCCTGTTTTTTACTTCTTAACAGATAATATGATGGTGGTGCTTTCATAATAAATTCACAAGCTTCTCTCTATTCCTTACCAGTTTGAATTGCAGAAAAGAGTACAAAAGATTAGAGTACTTTAAAATAAATCTCAGCTAATTATACATACAACTGCATTCACTAAATGTGAATATTTTCAGGGCTTTCTCTGCTACCCAGTGCCACCTGCTCACGATTTAAATGGGCACAAATTTAGTTCCATTAAACAAAACACAGCAACTCTTCTCCTATAGCGCAAACTCCTTTAGGTCCTATTTTGGAATTGGGAAACTAATCCTAGTGTTCCCTTGTTAGCTCTGGGCCTATGTCAATCACGCCACAGGGCTGTTTACTTGAATATTTTGCAAACTTGCTTTAAAAATTCTAGCAGGCAAATAGATTTGTGATGAAGTGGTTTGTATTTTACAAGGGTCCTTACAGAATAGATGGCATTTGAACTTACAGTTCCAGCAATTACCCAGCCCCTGAATTGAACAATACATTTCTTGGCTTCTTCAGCTCATTAGGAAGACTTTTTATCATCTATTGCCAAAAAGAAGAAAAGAAATCCCCTTTAAAATGTAGTATTCTAAGCCCATAGGGCAATCTCCTGAGAAGCTGCTGGATTCAAATCTGCATTTTGCTACTTTAAAATAGCAAGACCATTGGGGAGGAGTGATACATGGATCTCCTGGTAATCTGGAGCATCTAGATCCCTGTAAATCCGGAGAAGGCACTGGTTTAAAGACTGTGAAAAGTCAAGCTGCATTCAAGTCAGACGTGAACAATGAAACCCTTCTCCAGGAAAGCTTCTATGTGTGACCTTGACTCCTACATCATACAAGTGGAAGTTAAAAATCTCCACAACACGAGTGCTTATTTGCCATGCTCTTAGAAAAATGACTTCCTTCCCATGATTCCTTTGTCTCTACGTAGCTGGGGCTAAAGACCTTGGCATTGTTTTATAAGCCAGGAAGCCCAGCTGTAGTCATCTATCAAGAAATGAGGAAGAAGCTGCCTTTCTGTTGCAAAAGGCCTTCCTTTCCCCAAGCATCTCTCCTCCTTCCACGTCACTCCTTCCCCCACCACCGACACCCTTACCCCACATTCCTTTTCATTTTGCCTTCTCAAAAACTCCTCCTTCCCTTAGAAAAACTAAAAATAATGCTAGTGCTTTCGAGGGGCCCTCCCTTATTAGGACCACAGTGGCCAGCCGGAGTTAGAAAGGAAACCCTTCATTGTCCCAGCTGCTTGGAGCTGCAGCTTTATAAATCTTGGCTTACCTAACCCTCATCTGACACGACCACCCTCACTTGAACTCTATTATCCTTTCCATAGTGCACCACCTGCTAATGTGCAGGGAAAGCGTGCTGTTTTCTTCGTCCCCAGGCCCCACAGCACCCCACAGTGAGGTTCATATGTGGATCTTCCAACTATCCTGGGTGTGGGGTTCTCAATGACTGTGGCTGCACCCTAGATTTTAACTCCCTGGGAGTTATTTAGGAAAGGTCACAGGTTCATGTTGGTTTCTCAGAGTGTGTCAAGGCCCAGGGGAAGGCTGAGGCTAGTGCTGGGCAGGGTCCCCATGTATGTGTGAGCCCAGTCCTAAGTTGGCCAGGTGGCCCAGACAGCTGGCTCTGCTTACTGTGGGAACAATGCAAGGAAGGGTGCTATGGAATTCCTCAGGGGTCATAGCGCAGCCTTCTGCACACACTCAACCCCTGGCAGTGAAGGGCAGTGCAGAAAGCATGGCACAAAGGCCAGAGAAATGGCTCAGTGGTATAAGCACTTCCCTGGCAAGTGCAAAGGCCTGAGTTCAATCCCTGGTTCTGCCAAAAAAAAAAAAAAAAGATAAAAGAAAAGAAAGCATGGCCTGGGAGGTGGGAAGTGTGCAGAACACTCGCGCGGTCTCTGTTCCTCCAGTGGAGAAATTGAGGCCCAGAGAATTTCTGTGACTTCCAAGAAGCCACGCCCAGACTCAGGTATCTAAGGCCTTATCGAGCCTGGGCCTTTCATCATCTCAACCCTTGGTAGGGAAAGGAGTTGGAGGAGAAATCATGTTTTGTCACAGTCCTACCCACTGTAGTTGAGTTCTGGGGTCAACAGGCAACATGATTCTGCCACCACACGGGGTCTTCAGCCACCCTATGGGGACTCATTGGCTTTAGCCCCAAAACCTGGGTCAGAGTTCATGTTTAAGTGCCCATCTTTAACTCAAGCATGGAGCTCTAGAAGCATTTGATAATCATACTTGAGAACATCTTAATTCTTTTAAGCTATAACCATGGTTGAACTTTTTGGGTTTTTTTCCCAGAAACTAGCTGAGATGGTGGTAGTTTGAATATGTAAAAACAGAATTATGGGATAAAAATTGTCACATGAGCTTGGCTTGGGGGGACCTATAAATTAACGTATAGGTAGCTGATTTTTCTTTTTGTCTTAGCATGCTTTTCTGCAAAGAGTCTCATGTGACACTTATTTTGTATACATGATAAGGGACTTTTGTTCAAGATGTCTATTATTTTAAAGTACAGAGAAGAGGAAAAAGTTTGCCATTGCTCAAAATGAAAGGAATTGGGTATAGTACCTTTGCGTGCAAGCTTCCATGTGATGGTATCAGTTCTCCTTTGTCCGGAAGAGGCACCAGCCATTGATTTTCAGCAGGAAAAGCAACGGCCAGGCCACTGGAGTGAGGTGGTGGCCATGGGGCCTGGGTGCTGTGAGCAGAACCGAGGCCCGGGCTCTGTCCCAAGGACTTGTGCCGTCTTATCATCTAGACCATGCTTTGCATCATCCTGAGGATGTGCTATGCTTTAATGCCTCGGTATCTATGAAGAATGGGTTCAGTTCCACATCCAGATTCATGTTGAATGTGTCAGGGGCTAGGGATGTCCTTAGAGGTAGAATGCTTGTCCAGCATCACCAGGCACTTGGGTTCAGGTCCCAGCACCTCCAAGTCAACAAACAAAAATCAATGAAAGATGTATATGCCTGCACATACCTTTCTCCAGGTGTGCATACCTGTAAACTCAGCAACTTGGAAAACTGAGACAACAGGCTGGGAAGTCTGGACAACTCACCAACTTGTGAGATTCTGTCTTACAGTGATTAAAAAAAAAAAAAAGTTCTGGGGATACAACTCGGCATGGAAGATCTGGATTTTGTCCTTAGTACTAGAAACCATGTCAGATACACAGCCATGGCCCATTGAGTGTAATTTTTCCTACTGTGAGTCTCATGTGCCTACTGCATATGCATGGGGCCCACCTAGAATGAGACCTGGGCGCATGGAATGCTCCCACGTGTGTCCCCCAGATAGAGTGTGGCATGAACACCTGCAGACGGTGGCATGTCTTCTGAGTCCCGGGACAAGCAGGGGAGCTCAGCGAGGCATGCAAGGTGAGGCTGTCAAGGCCGAGTGATGGGATGGGGGACAAGAGAAAGATGCAGCAGGCCTCGCCACAATCGTTTCTTTCCCCCTTCCTGAAGCATAGTGCTCCCTGCTATTTGGAGAGAGCAATTTAGATTTATATTAAGGAGCAAATAAATAGGCTGCGGTGATGAAATCTCATCTGGAGTGAAAATGCAGATCCCATATGCTAATGACCCTGGGTGGTACCTGGCATTCTAACTCACAGAAGCAAAGCCCCCTGGAGCCCAGCTTGTCTCTCTCATCGTCCCTGCGCACCCACTCGACACTGGAGAAAAACTTAGGCAGTAGGGAAGGGTTATTTCTTTTCCTGTCGCTTGGCATTGCACCTTGCTTTATAGAGCATTAAAGCACTTGACAAGCCTTCAAGTAATTCCACGTGATGGATGCCCCCCCAGAGAACCTTAAGAGGTGGCTTTCCGTAGCTGCACACGTGAGTCACAGCCGGAATGTGTTGCTGCCTCGCATCATTTGACATCACCAGAATGTCCTTTTCTTCTTTTGGTGGTTCACATCCTCATTTTTCTTCTTGCGGTTTTAGTCATCAAAGACAAGATATCAGAAATCTTGTGTCTCAGCTAAGCTGCTGTGTGGCACTGCCAAGTGCCTTGGTAAGAGTGGGACATGATTTCCTGGCTAATTGGGAAGGCAAGGAAAACTCTTGAAGGTGCTCCGATGTGCCGGCGTTCTACATTCCTGCGTTGGGTAGGTCAGGGGTGGGTACAGAGGCAACGGTGTGCCCTGAAAAGTTCCCTCTCCCTGACCAGCTTGTCTGTGCTACTGAATGGTGCCTGCCCCTGGTAAGAAGCCCAGACTCATTCAGAAGTGCCCGGATCCAGAGAAGCACGCAAAACCGCAGAGCACATTTTGACTTCTTCTGCCCTCATTGGCGATGAAAAGCGAGGTCACAAGGGGTTGCTCTGCTACCTGAGATCACAGCAAAACCTCTCAGGTGGGGCTGGAGAAAGAGCAGACACAGAACAGGGCCAAAGAAAGGAACAGAAAGAGAGTCAGGCCACGCACAGTGCCTGAGATGGGTGAGGGGAGGAGGGTTCACTTTGCCTTGGTTCACGTGTCCTGAAGGGATTGTGTGGAGCTACTGTGGGTTACCAACTGCATTGTGCAGAACCCCACTGGCTCCCCATGTACTCCAACTCCTTGGTTACCCTCAGCACCCCTTCCTCAGAGCAGCCCTCCTTTAGCTCCCAGATAGTTTAAGATTAGGTAAAAGATTTTTGGTTTTTATTCTTTTCTTAAAGAAAAATTTTGTGGGTTTCAAATTTTTGAAAGCCACTGCTAAGTAATAGAGGAGCTCAAATTCAAAGCAACATAGGCTTCAAGAAGTTGTGTCTTTCCACAGTCGTCCAGCTCCTTCTGGAAACAAGGTTAATCATACTGCTGTCCTGTGAACCCACAAGGCCCTCCCAGAGCTCATGTGTTCTCAGTACAGCTGAGTTCAGAAGTGCGGCTGAGTTTAGAAGTGGGGACCGGAGCACAAGGGTTAACCCTTGATGAGGTTGCATGATTGTTTGGAGATGGAATCTAATTAGAGGGAACCTCTTTACTAGGGCTGTGTTTCCACGGGGACATCTTGTTCCTGGTGCATTCCTCTCTCTCTCTCTCTCTCTCTCTCTCTCTCTCTCTCTCTCTGCTTCCTGGCCACCAAGAAGTAAGCAGGTTTTCCATCCAATCATGGGCTGAAACCATGAACCACTCATTAAGTTGGTTTCCTCAGGTACTTTGTTGCAGCCACAGAGAGCCAACTCACACAGACACATATGTTCCCACCTTGGCCAGAGTAATTTGAGGATGAATTAATGGTTCATTCCTTCATTCCATGCACAGGTATTGAGCAGTTCTCTGTGGAAGACTGTTGGGAGAGAAATTCTTCAGGAAATATACAGAATGCTTATTCCAAGTAGATGATAAAGCATTGTGAAGATAGAACATACAGAACACATCACAAATATAACAGGTTGGGCTGGGGAGATAGCTCAGCTGTATAAGCACCTGCATGGCAAGCACAAGGTCCTGAGTTTGATCCGCTGTAACAACAACAAAAACAAAAACAAATAAAACAGGTTGTCACTGCTATTAACTGGACAGTTTATGACCTCAGAGACCAGCTCTTGGGTTTGAAAGCCATATTCAACCACTCATCTGTGCAACTTCAGGTTCTTAACTTCCTATACCTCAATGTTCCCACCTGTACAATGGGGCGAAAAATGGAACTTATCTCACTGGGATATCAGAAAGGCTAAATCCAGCCATTAAATACAAAGTAATAGAGTAACAACTGCCATGTGTGTACTACTGCTTAGTATTATTTCCCTAGCAGGTGTCTTATTAAAAATAAATGCTATAGGACAAATTCCCAAACAGGAGTGTGCTTCTTGGTCCTTAGCATAGCAGTTCCATGTGATTGTACTTCCATGCGAGTCCCCAGAATGTACTAGAACGTTTCAAAAAGAGAGCTGAATAGCACCGTTCTGGCTGCTTGGATGCTGTGTTCTCCTGTAGTCTCTCCCCCCTTTGCAAGGTTGGATTGTCACTCCTCACAGGCTGAACAAAGACTTTGCTTGGCAGGAAGGAGTCTCCCATCTTCGGTGTGTCATCTGCCTTTAAGGGTGTAATTTGTTTCTGATGTGCGCGGGAGCTCCCAGGAGCAGGTCTGCTAAGGAGGAACAGAAGCCTCCCGTATCGATTGCTGATGTAACTGTGCTGTGCTGAGGGAATGAGGTAATGCTCATCGGGTTGCTCCAGGCAGCGACCTTGAGGCCTAGAGAATGGCAAGTCCCAGAGGTGGGCCCTGGTCGTGGAGTGTCCTTGTTAAAGGTAAATCATGGAAGGGTGACTGGTGGCTTTAAAGAAATGCCAGCAGAGGAACCACTTACCCCTGGGCAAGAGGCAGTCTGAATTTCCAGCCCTGGGAACGGGCTCCCAGGTCCTACTGAGCCCATTTTCTGCAGTTCCTTGATCTGTGCTCCTCTCTTATCTTTTCTCCATTAAACTGCCACGGCCGTGTATGATATTGTCAATGTGAAGTTCGGAGAAAAACACCAATGCCTCAGAGCTAGTGGGCTGGTTTCTTTCTTCCTTCCTTTTTGGTAAATTCAACAGTGAGGAGGGACAGAGCTGAAGATGAAAAGATTTTATAATAGGAGAGGAGAGAGGAAGGAAACAGGCTGGGAAAATCTGCATTTGAAAACCCATGATGAAAAAGAGAAGTGAAAGGTGTAGTGAGTTAGCTGTACATTCAAGTGAATCAACTTATTAACCTTGTGAATAAGAGTTTCTAAACTCTCTGCCAACATCCTGGATTCCTGGCCAGGCCTTCTGCATGCAGGAAGAGGTGAAAATCTTCAGGCATCAGCCTTCCAGGGAGGGCCAGGGGGAGGGTAGTATGAGAAAGGTCTTGACAAGCAGGAGAAGGCATGGTTATTTTGGAACCACTGGGTCGCTATCAGCTGTTTTGATATTGGTCAGTACAGTGCTTCTATAGTCCTTCAGGTGTCCCCATACTCTCCCAAGTGCATTTTGATGCTTTAACTCATTATTATTAACCCAATATTAACCCAGAAATATCATTATGCCCTATAATATTTTATTACAGTGAGTGAGTTCCAGTGATTTGTCCAAGGTCATTGGCTCCAAAGTGGGTGCTCTTGCTGTTCTAGCTCTTCAAGGTTGAAGGTTGTGGGGCAGCTAGGTCTTAAGGACAGAGAGCATTCTTGTCTCCAGTGGGCAGGCCAGTGGAATTCACTCCACAGCCTTTCACCAAATCGGTGGCTAGTTGTGTTACGAAGCTGACCATCGCATGCTGGACCCGTGTACAGTGTGTTGCACACCTCCTTCTGGAGGTGTCAAACTTGCTTTTGTCGTTCCTAAAACCCAAAGACTTTTGTTTAGCTTGTGTCACAGTTGCATTCTGATTAGAAAATCATTCCTGATGCACCAGCCCTCATGCCCTGAAGCCAATCTCTGAAGGTCAGCATAGTCTGCTTCCATCCCTGATGTGGCCGCTCCCCGAACTCCCACCGCTTAAATGGTCGGTCACTGAGCACTCATGCTTCATCTTGTAGCTGTGTATCAGGCATTGATTCTGTGGATAAAGTGGCCATGCAGCACTCGAGGCAGCTTTAACACATGCTGGTACTAATGATTTTGTCGAGCGACTCAATCTAAGGAAGGTGCACACTTACAGGGCCTGGGGGAGATTGTAACTTTTCTAAATGGTAATAACTATCTGAAAGTTGAATCCTAAGAGGCATATATTTCTTAAATCATCTCATTAGCACCTGTCTCAAGAAAAATCCTCATACTAAAAACAGAAAGGCTCTGAAAGAGCTAAGGCCAAGTAAGAATTGAAGGTAAACTAAATAGCCAAGTTCATGAAAACCATACAAGCAATAGATATATTATAAATGTGCTATTTAACACAATCCTGTGGTAGATGTTTGTTGACTACAGCAATACTGATGTGCTTTTGATCATGATAAGTACCAGCCTTGAATTCTGTCCAAGCCACATAAATGATTGGAGGGCCCATGTGGAATACCAAGCTCCGTGGAGCCTGGGGCTCACATCCTAGATGGCTTTGTGCTAATTAATAAACACTGGCTCATGTCTGTTACTTAATAGCCTAATTGCACACATTGGTAATAGTGCTTCCTTCACTGTCAGGGAGGGGGAGCTTTTGTAAAAAGACATTACAAGAATAAATCAGGAACCTAGTATTTTATTAAAAGAAATGAAAAACATTCTATACATACAGATTTGACTCAAATAATTCTTAAGAAGCCATTGTAACTGATTGGTGAGATTCGTTTTCCTTAGCATTTTATTAGGAAAAATTTCAAATATACAAAGAAGTCAAGGAGTTGTGCAGCAAACACCTGTAGACTTTCTGCCTACATTATCGAATATTTTGCTATACTTTCATTATTTCCCGTCAGCCATTTGTCTAGACCTCAGACAGAGTACTTTAGTTCATCATAAAGTCAATCAATACATATTATTAACGCATGCAGTATCAGTGCCTTTAATCTGGAAATTTGAAATGCTCCAAAAATCTGGAACTGTCTGAGCACCAGCTGCACATCCCAAGGGAAAAATGTTCCATCCAACCCCATGTGACAGGCCAGTCAAAACACGGGCCCATTAAAAAGTCTATAAGCCGGGTGTGGTGGCACAGGCCTGTAATCCCAGCACTCAGGAGGCTGAGGCAGGAGGATTGTTGTGAGTTCGAGACCAGCCTGAGCTACAAACTGAGCTTAAGGCCAGCCTGAACTTTACAGTGAGACCCTGCCTCAAAAAAAGACAAAAAGAAAAAAAAAAAGTCTATAAAATGAGCTCAGGTTATGTGTATATGGAACAAAAGAATTTTGTGCTTAACCTTGGGTCTTATCCCCAAGGTATCTCATTATGTACATGTGAATATTTTAGAATTTCAAAAAATCTGAAATAACAAACAGGTATGATCTTGAACACTGGACAAAAGACACTCTACCTCTGTTTGTCTTTAGTTCTTGTTCTTAGGTAAGGATTATGTGCCATGACCCTGTACATGTAATTGAGTGTCCCCTATGATGATAAATTGTCATATTCCCTTTTGCTTCTTCTCAGTCAGTCCCTGTCCTTACCCCAACCTGTAGAGGCCATTGTGATGAAAGGTTTTACAGAACACCCAGGGAATAAATATTAAAATGACTAAACTAGGAGAGGAGAAAGAAAAACGTTAGTTGTTACTGATTAGCTTGAGAAGTGAAACTTTGGGGCTACTTGTGACTTTTGCAGCCAGGTGTCTTGGGTTGAAATTCTGGTTGTGTTACTACCACCCTGCTGTGCCAACCTTGGGCAACTCAGGACTCTGGACTTCCGCTGGAGACAGCAATAGCTGCTCACTTTGTAGGGTTGTTGTGAAGATAATGGGGTTAAATCTGCTAAAGCTCTTAGAGTGGCCCAGTGCACATTTCAACTTGCAGTTCACCAATTCCTAATGCTAGTACCTCAGGCAAGATGCTTCTATTTTCTTGTCCTTGTTTATAGAATGGGAATAAAACACATGTAATAGCATTAGGAATATTAAGCAAAATACCACACATTAATCAGAGTGCCAGGTGAAATTGTTTTACTAAAGTTCATACTTTGCCCAGATTTTCTTAACCTTTAGCATCATATCCTTTATTCTATTCTAACATCTCACCCCAGGTGCCACATTATATTTAGTTATCTCTCCTCCTATCCCTTTCCTTCCTCTCCTCCTCCCCCTCCCCCTTCCTGCTCCTTCTATCTCCTCCTCCTCCTCCTCCTCCTCCTCCTCCTCCTTCTTCTTCAATCTTTGAGACAATGTCTCACTAGCCCATCTGGGTCCTGAACTCACAGTGAGCCTCCTACCTCAGCCTCTTGCATGCTAAGATGACAGGCATGGGCCACCACTCCTAGCTAGTTGTCACCTCCTGTGAGGCTCTTCTAGAAGGTGAGCTTTTTCTCTTGCTTGTTCTTGGTGACCTTGACAATCTTGAGGAATATGGATCATTTGTTCTGTGGCATGTCCTACAACCATGGTGTCTCTGGTGCTTCTCTCATGCTCAGAGCAACACAGACTGAAGGACATTCCACAAAATGACTGTTCCCAACAAAACTTAATGAAATAGTGCCCGAGGTAGGTGAGGAGCCATTGTCATCGCAGCAGGAATGCGCACTGCCAGGCGGCTGTCATGTGACGTGAGTGGCTCCCTCCATAGAGGGGGTATTCATCAGATTAATCAGTTGTGCCTTTGCTCTTCTCACCACCTGCTCCACAGGTGCTGCAGATCAGGGCATCTCTCTTCCCTCTGGCTGCTGCTGAATGTTTCCCTGCATATCACGAGTGTCAGTCAGCTTTCCAGTGCTATAACAACATATCTGAGACAACCAGCATATAAAAGGCAATGGCTTGGCTCTCAGTTTCAAAAGTTCCAGTCCACAATGGCTCGGCCCTGTGGCTTGGGACCTGTGACGTGGCAGCACATCATGACAGAAGTGCATGACAGAGCAAAACCATTTGCTTCATGGCCCAGAAGCAAAGTAGAGCGGGGCAGGCCCCACGGTCCCTTCAAGGGCACCCCTAAGGACCTAAGCACCTCCCACCAAGTCCAGCCTCTTCAAGGTACTGCTGTGCCCCAATTGTTGGTTGCCATGCCAACCAAGCCACTAGCATATGGGGCTTTAGCGGGGGCATTTAAGTTCCACACCATAGCAACTGGCTTTATATATGTATAAAATTTAGTGCATACTGTTCCCTGAATATCTACTCACTTCCAGAAGTCTTTTGTGTAGATACTTTTTCCTCTGTGTGTGTGTGTGTGTGCGCTTTGAATTATCTGACAAAAATCCATCTAAAAAGTAGTTACAATTGAGATTTATGTCCCTGGATGACAGCTCGCCTTTATTCTGTATTTGTAAAAAACCTCTAATATCCAGAATGCTTCAGTTAACTAGAATGTTAAGGATCCTCAGGTGGCCATGCTTAAGTGAGCTGAGAATTAGTGATGCTGATTTGTCAGATGATTACTCAGCATTCTACCTTGTTTGGGAAGCCTGGGAAAACCTGCTGTCAGCACCCAGTGAGCCTCAGGGGTATGTGTTTGGGACCACAGGACATTCTTCGTCCCTGTACTTGGGCTGGTTAGGTAGCTGCCTGTTTTTCCTGAGGATATAGGGAGAAGTGATAGCATTTTCCTGTGGCAGAGAAAGTAGGAGTCAGCATCCTCCTCTTGTAGTAGATGACACAGCCCTGTGTGGGCTTGATGTTTCTGAGGGTGATACCTGAGTAATCCCTGGAATGGTGCCAGGCCAACAGGGCCAGGTTCCATGAGGTCACTTCTAGGGCATGGAATATGATATTGAGTGTCACCCAGAATTTGACTCAGAGAACCTTGCATTTCAGGTGAATCAAGTAAAAGCAACTACACACGTGCACGACCCAGGGGAACAGAGATAGGCAGAGAAAGCTTCTACTTTGAACTGGAGGCCGAGTTTTTACTCCTGACAAACAGATTTGTTTTCCCATAATGGAGATTTCTGTAAACTTTGTGTCTTCCCTCAATTATAGCACATTTTTCTAGAATTTTATTCCTATCATTGACTTTACTCTTGATCTAAAGTGAAATTGATGAAACTGACCCAAAGTTGTAAGACTCAGAAAAGAGCATTATAGGGGCCAGGGAGATAGTTCAGTGGTCCAAGAGCCTGTTGAGTTCAATCCCTAGTACCACGTACTGTGCCAGCCTTGTGTGGTGTGGGTCACTGAAACTGGCTGTGCTGGCGCACACCTGTAATCCCAGCACTGGTGAGGCTGAGACAGAGGATTACTATGAGTCTGAGCTATGTGGTGAGACCCTGTAAGACACAGAGAGAGAGAGAGAGAGAGAGAGAGAGAGAGAGAGAGAGAGAGACAGACAGACAGACAGACAGACAGACAGACAGACAGACAGAGAGACAGAGAGCGAGACAGAGAGAATTGTAGGCATCCTGACCAGATCATGAACCTTAATGTGCAGAACTCACTATAGGAACCCTCGTTCTTTTTTACTTCAAATGATCCCTAGATGTAGAAACTCTCAAGTGGTAGCTGATTTCCAAGAACACCAAAAACAAGCTGCAGTTTTCCAGCTGCCTCTTGTAAGCCAACTCTCAGCCATGACCAACCTGAACCCTTTTTGATATCTTGATCTGAGCAGATCACCTAAAACCTCCCTGGTTGGGCAGAGTGATGTCAGGCCTCCTTCCTCCTCCTCCTTGTGGTAGATGTAGAGGAGATGAAATATGCTCTTTCTGCAGAGTGTGATGGTCCATGCCTGCAGTACCAGCTACTCGGGGAGCCGAGGCAGGAGGAAACGAGTTGGAGGTCAGACGGGGCAACTTAATGAAAGAACCTGTCTTCAAAAGAGGTGGGGAAGGGCTGAAGATGGAGCTCTGTGGTGGAGCACCGTTGGGTCCCATCACCAGTACCACATATGCACACAGTCACTGTTTTTACCACTCGCAAGTGTCCAGTTCAGAAGCCGTAAGTCACTGATATGGCAACACAACCAAAATGAAACTTCTGTCATTCATCAGCCAC
The DNA here is from genome assembly GCA_004027165.1 of Ctenomys sociabilis. NCBI lineage: Eukaryota > Metazoa > Chordata > Mammalia > Rodentia > Ctenomyidae > Ctenomys > Ctenomys sociabilis. Next base: position 21,881 of record PVKA01010721.1, read on the forward strand.
TCCATTGTCCCTTTCTCCGGGCCCAGCAACCAGTATTCCACTTTCTATTCTGTGAATTTGCTTACTCCTCACTTCCTCACAGAAGTGAAATTACATGGAATTTATCGTTTTCTGACTAGCTTATTTCACTTAGCCTAACGTCTTCAAGGTTTATTCATGTTGTGCCGTATGTTAGAATTTCCTTCTTCTTTAGATCCATGTAGGGCCGGACAAATAGTTCCATGGATTAAAGCATCAGCAAGCAGGCACAGGAGCCAGGGGTTTGATTCCCCAGGCCTGCCATGCTGGCCCTGCTCCTGGGACACACTGAGATAGCACTCGAGACTGGGTGAGGGGGTGCACCCTTGTAATCCCAGGTCTTGGGCAGCTGTAAACAGGCAGACCACTACAAGTCCGATCTAGTAGTGAGACCCTGAACACCCTGTAGACCCAGAGCCGTATAATAGTCCACTGGGAATTTATATACCACATTTACAAGTTTTTTATGACTGTCATGGGATTTTGCATAGCAGCACTCCACTTTATATTTCTACAAGCAATGCATACAAGTTCTAATTTTTTCACGTATTTGTCACATCAGTGATACTTCTTATTTTCTGGGCTTTTTTTTTTTCTTGGTGCTTGGTTAGTTTTCATAAAAGCCATCCTAATAAAATATGAAATAGTAGTTCACGGTAGTTTCGATTTGCAAGTTCCCAATGATTAGTGATGCTAATTGTCTTCTTATACATTCATTGGTCGTTTGTGTTATTGCTTGTATTATATTCTTGGGAGAAACGTAGACTCAAATTCATCAGATCTATTGCTTTTCATTTGTTTTGTTTTTGGTAGAACTGGAAATTGAACTCAGGACCTGTGCACTGAGGTACATCCCCAGCCCCTTTTATTTTATTTTAAAAAATTTGAGATGAGGTCTTATTAAGTTGCCCAGGCTGGACTCAGTCTTGCTATTCTCCTACCTTAGCCTCTGAATGTGTTGCAATTACAGGCATGGGATTCCCAGCCCATTTCTTAAGCTGGGTCATATAGTTGTTGTTGTAGCAATGGGTTTTCCTTTTGCCTAGGTACTACTGCTTGAGATGACTTCTGGACATGTACCCGGGGGTCCCTGGGGTGGCCCATTCCCTTTGTGCACGGGTAATGCAGAGAGAGGCATACTGTGACTTCCCTGGAAACCTGTCCAGCTGTCTGAGGTTTGCCCTTGGCTATTTATTGTGCAGGACATTCTCTGCAGCTGCTGCATGTCCAGGCCCTTGCCCGCTTCTCCACCAACAAATGGGTGAAGCACAGGTCCACTATAATTTTCTAGTAGAATAATTCTGTAGACTGGGGTTGACGAACTCTAGATAGTGGGCCAGATTCTGCCCTAGACTTAAAAATTATTTTTTCTTTTTTCAATTTTATGAAAAAATAAAACATTTTATAGCAAAATAATAAGACAATAACAATAGTTATTGTCTATCATCATTATCTTCAAAGTAGTTTCTCAGAGTTCTGGACATCGACAAAAAGGTTTCTCTCTTACAAAAAAGAAATAAATATTGGCACAAAACTTGCCTCTTTTTAAAATTATTTTTTTCCTTTAATTTTGTTGTTGATACAGGGTCTTGCTATGCAGTTTAGTTGTGGGTCAGCATGGGATGAGGTACCGGGGATCAAACCCAGATCTCTGTGTTTGCCAGACAGGCGCTTAGACCACTGAGCTGTCTTTCCAGTCCCAAAAATTACCTTTCAAGAAATTAAGAGGGCTGGCCAAATAGCAGATTAAAGCACCTGCAAGGAGATGCAGGACTGGGGCTTCAAGCTCTGGGCCTGCTGTTCCAGCACGCCCCTGGGGCATGCTGAGATGGCAACTGAGACTGGGCGGGGTAGTGCCCACCTGTAATCCGGGCTCTTGGGAGGCTGTAAATAGGCGGATCCCTATGAGTCCGATCTATTAGTGAGATCCTGAACACCCTGTAGACCCTTCCCTAAACTAAAGGAACAAAAAGGAAAAAAAAGGAAATGAAGAGAAGCAAGTAGTATAATGAGATAAGCTAGCATATATATTAAAATATTTTTGAAACAAACCAAATAGATACTTTGGGGAACCATATGTACCTCTCCCCACTTCCTATTTATCTATCTTCCATTTCCTTTCTCACTTGCATACAACTACTTTTAGTTTCTGGAAACCATGTGATATTCAAGCTTGGGTATCTGACTTATTTCTCTTAACAATTATGCTTCATCTTCCATCTACCTGTCTACAAGTACCTCAAGCTGACCTGGATGGCAGAGTAGTGCTCTGTGTATAAATGCAGCCTAAAATAAAAGACTCAATTAAAAGTCGGGGTACCTATTTTTGTAAATAAAGCTTTATTAAAATGCTACCATGCCCATCTGTATTGTGTTGTCTACAGCCCCTGTGGCAATACAGTGGTAGCTTGAGTAGCTGACACAGATTATATAATGCACAAAGCCTGGAACATTTGCTGTATGGCTCTTTATAGAAAAAGTTCACCATCCCCTGGCTGTGCTAGACATTTAGGAGATACCATTTGAAAGACTATGCTTATAATGGGGTGATGTTGAGTGCTGAGCACTCTATCTTGTTGAAAGCTGTAAGGCTCATAGAGTTTTAAACAACAGTGTTTTAAGTATCTACTGAACTCCAACTTGGTGTCCAGAGCTGTTTCTTAGATCTTGTCATTTGACTGGGGCGAGTGCTCTAGCATCCTGGCATCACTCTGTGCTACCAGATGTCATGGAACCCTTCTAACACAGGCAGCACTTCTGCAAGTCATGGATTTTAACTCCTGCCTTTCCCCTGAAGTCTCCCACAGAGGGCAAAGTGACAACAGCACTCACCTTTCTCCTCCCCCTTCTGTGTTTGAGTGCACACTTCAGTGAAGTCCAGGTGTGACGGCACATTTCTGTAATCTCAGCACTGCAGGAGGTTGAAGCAGGAGGAGCTCAAGCTGAAGGCCAACCTAGACAATGTAGTGACTTAGTGAGACCTTATCTCAAAATAAAAAATACAGAAAGGACTGGGCATGTAGCTCAGTGTACAGGGCTTAAATTCAGTCCCCAATACAAAAACAGACAGGGCCAGGGAGACAGCTTGGTTGATTAAGTGCCTGCCTGGCAAGCACAAGATCCTGAGTTCAATCCTTGGTACCACACACACACACACACACACACACATGTAGACAAAAAAAAAAAAAAAAAAAAAAGGCTTGGTTGTAGTTGCTGTGGCTGTTAGGTGCAGTGAGAAGAGCTGTAGTGCAGAAGCAGGCCCTGCAGTGCAAAACACAGACAGCCTCCTTCCTTTCTCCCTAAAATCACATCGTGCTTCTCTCCACTAGCTGAGATTTAGAGATGCAGCTTCACTCAAACAGCACTTGCCAATGTTAGACTGTTGAAGTCCCGTTATTTTGCCAATTTTTTTTTTATTGCTTTCTCTTTAACCTCTTGGGCATTAATACAGTGAATCTACCTGGCTTCTAAGATTGCTAAGGTGCATGGATGCTGTGTAGGTAGAGTTTACGTGGCCTCTCCGCCAATGGAAGAGTGTGGAACATTGGCTTTTTCATAGCCTCTGAGAGGACTGAAATTCCTACACATACACTCACCACATACACATGCATGCATGACCAGTTCTTGGGAAGGCAAACACACAAATAGAAGACTATTGTTCGACATGGTGGTACGTGTTGGTATTTCCAGGATTTGGGAAGCCAGTGCTGCAGGACTGTCACAAGTTTATGACCACCTTAGGCTAAATAGTGAGTGTCCCTTTTTCTTTGTCCTTTGAGAAATAGAATTGACTCAAATAAAGTTGAACTCTGTTTTGTTCCTACACTATAAATAATTCATTATTTCCTCCTAGAACTCATTCTACAACCTATAGTGATTATAGTTGCTTTCGGGAGTGAAAATCACTCCATAAATACTATGACTTTTTTAAGCTTTCATATTTAAGAATCCCTTGAAAATTATTTTCTTTGGTAAAAATGACGGCGGTAGTCACTGGCTTTTAAATTTTATTTTAGTTTGAGACAAGGCCTTCCAGTGTAGTCCATACTGGCTTCAAACTCAATATTTAGCTTAAGCTAAATATGTTTAGAACAACATCTTTTCCATTTTAGACAATTTTTGGAAAATGGATATTGCCCTGTGAAATGCTAGTGATTTTTCTAAGTTGAGGCCATCCATGAAATATATATGCATGTGTTTTTGTCTATGACCCCTATAAGAATACATTCATTTCCACACACTTTAAGCACCTAGCACAGATGGCAGATACTGGACTAGGGCTGAACAATGTAGAAATCAATGTTATAAATTTCAGCTCTCAGAGCTTGGTTAGTTCAGTGGGGGAGATGAGACGACATGATCTAATATGAAAATAATTGAACTTGAATTAAATACGAAACATGCTCCTGAGCTGGCTAGATAGCTCAGCAAACTAAATGCCTGCTTAGAGAAGCTCAGGGAGCTGGGTTCAATCCCCAGCACCACATGCCACACCAGCCCTGGCCCCAGATGCAATAAGCCGGCCACCAAGTCCAGGTGTGGTGCCACTTGCCTATAATCCCAGTGCTGGGAAGGTTGAAAACAGAAGGGATCACTATGACTTCTAACACATACATTAAAAAAAGGAAGAAGAAAAAAGAAAAATGCCCCTCTTTGGACAGGGGTACATCATGCAGTTCTAAGTCCAAGGAATGGACAAAATTACTTAAAGGTTAATTTAAATAGAGTTGAGCTGAGGATAAACTTATCAGAAAAGAAACACATAACTAATGTTGCCTTGCTCCGAGTTAATAAATAAAAGATTGAACAAAACGGAATTCATCCACTGCATCACCCCAGGCCCCCAGACAGGCCCTTGCATTTTGCCCATTATCATTCTCGTACACACTGGGTGTTTGGGTTATTAGCACTGCGTTGAGGTCAGATGAGAATATCTTCAATCTGCCATGCCTTGATAACTAAAGTAAAATGCTGATGGAGATCATTTAGGAGCGTTCTCCGCTTTGATTGCATGCTTGTGGCTCATCATCACAACGCTGCCAAGTAATTGTTAGACTGACTCGCCACGGCTCCATTTTGTGTCGTTGCAACTGTCAGCACTTTGTGTCTGTGGTGCTGCCTGAAGAGCTCTCGCCCTGCACCCGCTGGGCGGCCAGGGCCTGGCTCTCTGCTGAGAGTGTCACGAGTCATTTTTGTTCTAGCATCTTTGCATGCGCCCCTCACCCCACTCTGCCAAATTACCTGAAAAAGAAATATCTGTCTGTCTAGTGAAATCAAGTGCCTACGCGTCAGTGTGTGTGAGTGTGTGCGTGCTGTTGTGCGTGCCTGAGTGCTTATGCATCACGACTTGAATATAAAACCCACGTGCATGTTGCTGAGCGCTCAGCTCTTCCTTTGGCCATGAATCCCTGACCAAAAGGGCTTTGTCACTTGCTGTTTGTGTCACTTTTGGTTACTTTTCTTGAGCCCTGTTCTCCTCATGTACAAGGGGGCTAATGGAAACTATTCTACAGAGATTTTTTTTTTTAGTCCAAATTACAAATAATAGATAGAGATGTGTCAGCAGAAATCAGGTACTCAGTAAGTGGTAGTGGCTAATGTTAAGATAGCCGAAGTTTACTGAGGTTGGTACAATATAATGGTGTGTCTCTCACCTTTCTGACACTATAACCGATACTTAAGATAATTAACTTGCACGAAAATCTCTCTTGGCTGATGGTCTTGATGGAGGAGGCAACTCTGCTCTTGGCCCAGCTGCTTTTAGGACTGCGGTGAGGCAGCACCTTGGGGTGGGGCCGCGGGCAGAGCAGAGCTGCTCCCCTGACAGTGAGATCATGAGGAAAGGGTCGGGGTCCTACAGTTCCCTAGGAAGCCATGCCCTAGTGACACACAAACGTCCCCGTAGGTCCCTCCTCTTAAAGATTCCGCACCCCCCAATTGTACCACTCTGGGGACCAAGTCTCCAACACACTGACCTTCAGGGAACATTTAACAGCCAGACTGTAGCAAATGGCCAGACCATCTTTCCAAGTCAGCAGTCAGTAAGTATATGCTGACTGTGGAAGACATGGTATCAGCATAGTTTTCTGGGCTAGGTAACGTTTACCAGAGACACATAGTTGGCTGCAGACATGAGACTCCAAACTGTGGCTAGTGCCACAGAAATTATGAAATATGTTACCCACCGTCATGCGTATACTTTATAGGCTATTAGGGATCCTTCCAAAGCAAATTTAGGAATAATATATAACTTAGCTTTGATTGTGACTGCCACTTTTGGGGACAGACACCTGAAATACTAGCACTTTGGAAGCTGAGGTAGGAGGATCACAAATCCCAGCCCAGTCTGGGCACCTTAGCAACTTACTTACCAAACCCTAGCTCAAAACAAAAATCAATTTATTTTATTTTTATTTACTCATTTATTTTTATTTTAGTGCATGGTCTACAGGGTTTATAGGGTCTCACTATGCGTATCAGACTTATAGTGATTCTCCTATTTTCAGCTTCCCGGGCACTGGGATTGCAAGAACGCACCACCACAGCCAGTCTCAATTGCCATCTCAGTGTGCCCCAGGGGCGGGGCTAGCATGGCAGGCCAGGGATTGAACCTCTAACCCTTGTGTCTGCCTGAGCAGGCATTTTAATCTGCTGAACTATCTGGCAGGCCTACAAAAATCAATTTAAAAAGAGCTGAGGACATAGTTCAGGGTGAAGACCCTGGCTTAGATCCCCTATAACACAAAAGTGGGGAACATCATATTGACACTCCACACAGCTGGTCATCTGCTGCTTGCTTATGGGAAAGCAGTTACTGTAAGAATTGAGCAACATAAAACCCCCACCACTGTACGAGGTTCACTGTTAGGCTGTAGGCCTCTCTCCAGCTGCTGAAGTGCCCCATCCCAAAGAGATTTGTCCAGGGAGCCCCACTCATTGTCCATGACACAGTGAACCTCTGGTGTGAGCTGTCTAAAAGAGGCTCTGATTCTGTCCAGTGCGAAAACTGAAGGTCTGCATTCTTTTCTCCTAATGTCAATTTTTGTTCATGTGGTCAAAATAGACTAATAGCATGAGGTTGTTGCTCCCCCTAAACTACCTAAGCTGGTCCAAGGATGAAATACTGAGGGAACGCTGGTGGATGGGTCTCATAAAGGGACCTTCACTTGGGGTATCCAGTGGCCTCCACCTTTGGTCTCTCCAGGATTTCACGGCCCATGTCTGACTCGCTGGTCGCCTGCTGCTTTGGTGAGTCCTGCCTTTCTCTCTGCAGTTCCCTGCCAGACTCCCGCCTCCTTCCTGTGGCAGGAATGGCATTGGGAGTGCTCGGGAAAGCCAGCAGCTTGCTGGTAGGCAGAGGCACTCTGTCTACCCTCTGACACTGTGGGGACACTCCTGCTCCAGGCTGCCCTCAGAAGGGGTCCTGTGCTGAAATGTGGATCACTATCAGAGTGGTAGCACAGTTTTCTTTATTGAATGCAAGGGACGCATTATACGACTCACTCAAACATACAGCATGATGAAACACCTACCATTTGCTTTGAGGGGGAAATTAGACTGGAGATACTGACGTTGCGCACACATTCCAACTTTTGATGCCTTCTAAATATGCTGAGTCCTGACTTCCTTCCTCACTCCCCCCTCCCTCCCTACCTTCTTTTCTTCCTTCTTTCTACTGGAGATTGAACCCAGAGCCTTCTTACTGAAATACATCCCCAGCCTTTGTTTGGATTTTTCTTTTGATACAGGGTCTCGTTAGGTAACTACATTATCCAGGCTGGGATTCAGATTGCAATCCTCTTGCTTCAGGCTCCCAAGCCTTATTGAATTTTGAAGTTCAATAGTGTAATTTAACATCTAGGGCCACTCAAGGCTCTACAACTTTCAGTTTCTCTGTATCATTAAGTAACTCTACCGTAATGGTGCTAGAAGTAAGGATATGTGTTTAACTTCAAATTTAGGATTTCATTCTTAAAATAGGCATCCTTGTCTATTATGTCTAGTTAAAATTTTGTCCTTCCCATAGCTGGGATGCCCACTGAATATTACGATTTGTCATTTTATTCTCTGTGGTATATGTATTATTTTATATTCTTCTAAGCTACACCCACTCAAACAAAAACAGTTTTTTGCTGTTAAGAGTTATTATATTTATGCAGTCTGCCTTTCTTGGTTGAGAAGAAAATATAGCAGAGAAAGAACCACATGTTACCACAGAGTGTAGTCATTTCTCATAAATATGAATACTTCCATAGATTCTGTAATTTCAACAAATAAATGTTTACTGGTTCATTTTTCCTAAGCAAAACTCTTGCAGCCCTTAAAAATTATGATGTAGTTAGATTTACTGGTGTTAAGGTTTTTAACATATCAGGTAAGAAAATTATCAGGCAGCAAAATATTATAAATATAGTACATTATAAATAAATTATATATGGATGTGTGAAATTAGAAGTAAGTATATAATAATCTGTGAATATCTTTGGGCATGGGACAGAGCCTGGAGCTGTATGTATGGATATGTTTAGAGTGGTTATTAGTGGGATTTTGCTGATTTCTGTTATTTAGGATATTCCTCTGTCTGTGTTATCTAATTACCAACACTCTTATTTTGTTCTCATTCATCCCATCCAGTGGAAGAGATGAGAATGAGTACTTACATTCAGATGAATTATAAAATTATCAAAGTCTCTCTATTGTTACAGGCATGCAAAAGTGTTGTGCCAAACGGTAATAAAGGATTTTCTTTCCTTAATAAAGTCTCTTCTACCAGCCAGGCACTGCAGTGAGAACGTGAAGTGATACACGAAACAGGTATTATTACTGCCATTATGCAAATGAGGCAGGAGCTGGGAGCACTTCCATCACTGGAGTCCTGCAGCCCGGTGGTGACAGCTGAGACACAGACTGGGTCTGACTCTGAACTCGCTTTTGTGGTCTCTATCACTCTTCCTGTAGACACTTCATCTGTCGTTAGGGTGAAAAGGCTCGTGCGTGTGAGTGGGTTATCAAGCGAAGCTTTTGAAAGAAGATGAGCGCAGGGCGGCTGCGGGTCTAGAGCACCTCCCACTGCTTCCTTGTTTTCAGGCTGCTTTTCAACCAGACTCAAACCTTCTCATCTCATTGCCCTTGGCATGGCCTCGACAGGCCAGGACAGTCTGATAGGACTGCTGCCGTCCCCTGCCTGTGTGTGCGCTTCTTTCTAGGACTTTGAGGCATCCCTGAAGACTTGGAGAAACTGAGTCTGAGAATCTACCTCGGGCTCAAGAGAGGTTGTAGGGAGCTGACTCCGCACTGGTCCCCACGGCCACCCACTTAGTTGCTCTCAAGGAGGCGAGGAGTTGGCAGAGTTCTTCCAGCTGGTAGAATGAATCCCGGAGGCTCAGGGAATCTGAGCAGCAGCACTCGGGAATGGAGCAGCTCTGCCCCACAGCCCCCTAGAGCTCCAAAGGCATCATGAAAATAGTCTTGGGAAATTTTGAAAAAGCTGAATCTTGACCTGAGTTCCTTCTGTGTGTAGATGGGATAGTCTCTCGCTGCCATTGCCTTCTCTGCCTCGGTCTCTCAGCCTTCCACCATCTGACCCTCACTTCGTCTTGGTTCTGTCCCATGCTTGGTGTGAGTTTTCAGTGTCCTGGACACCACACAGCCTCTCCCAGGGTCAGCAGGCCAGTCTCTATCAAGTCCATGTTCCCATGTGAGCCGAATTAGGAAAGAATGAGGTATAGGGTGCGGTGCCCTCTGGGCGCTTATAGACATCCTCAGTCAGCTCTGCAGTGGGCACACAGGACAGGATGCTCTAAGACGCCCACCTGAAGAATTATTGCCTATGTACACGTTCTGCAGTCCTTGTCATAATGGTCATGCTATTTATCACAAACAAGTAATGGATGTGATTGTTTTCTGCATATTGTTGTTTAAAGTTCTGTTTTTATACTTCTGCTTTCACTGAGTGTGTCTCCATGTAATCTCAAGGCCTTATCCTTGCCCTGATTTAGCAAATGGGCTTCATTTTTTCTTTTCTTACATCTTTTCTTCTCTCCTAATTTCCCAAAGAAATTAGAGCAGCATCTTATAAGTGGAAAGAGGAAACTCCTCTAGGCACAGAGCAAGTGATGCTTTTAATCCGCCGTCTCCTTTTGCCCACACCCTGATTTTGTCCAGTGCTGTGAGGCAACAAAGAAGAGTACCGGGTAATGTTCCTGCTCTTAAATTTCCTGCTGCTTGACCCAAAATTCTTCACCACTCTTTGATCCTTTGCATACAAGGGGTTGCCTCCCAGGTGTTCTTGCCACTTCTTTTTCATATTTCCATGTTTTATGTCTTCCGGGTTATTACTGTCACCTTGTCCAGCTTGCAGAAAAGACAGGAGAAGAGGTTTCTCTCCTTCCATGACTGCTGCATGAGGAACAGCCTCCAGCAAAGGGAGGCCACCCACTTTGTTTATGTGGCCATGCTGTCCCGTGGATACTGTGCTAGAATGTACACCAAGGATGGGATCTTAGAATCAGTCTGGCAAAGGCCCAAGGTACAGACCAGGCACCTGAGGCCCAGAGTTCTGCAAGTCACATGTTTGTGCTGTCACAGGTGCAGTAGAACTGTGATCAGGAGAGGTCCTTGGCTCCCAGCTACTTGGCGATTTTTGAATTGCTGGCTTCTCTCTGAGGACTTACATTTATACAGCTAGTTTGACTCAATGTAGTCTAATAAATTAATGATAATGCTTCATTCCCCTAAGGCAAATGTCAGGAAAGAAGCTGATTAGCCATTTGACCTCCTAGTAATCAAACCTGGCTATCAAGAGGGGCTAGCAGAGTGGGAGCACCCAAACACTTCTACTAATGTGCAAGGGGCACATTGTCTCCTGTGGCTTTCTGGACCTCTGCATAGCAGTCCTATTGTGTGCCTAGGCTTCGTGGCACATCTGGTTTACAACTAGAAGCCCCTGTGTAACTGGTTTACTACTAGAAGCTGCTGACCAGCCCTGCAGGGAGGGGACCCCTGCACTGGAGTGGGGGCCAGAGCCCCTGTCACACAGAGGTCACTGACCCTGCATCTGTGCCTTTGAGATGAACATTTTTTCAGTGAGAAATGTTGGTTTCTGTGTGAGTGTAGTCAGGTGGTGAGGTTGAGACAGAGTTCTCTGAGGGAACTTGGAAAGGGAGACCTGCCTGGGGCACTTCCAAAGAGTCCTGGTCTAGACCAGGTCTAGGTGCTATTTGGTTGAGGTGGGGCTCAGCACTTGCAAAGCATTTCATCTCACCTGAGGATTACTCAAGGTGCAATATTAAGAACCAGTGTCCATGATTTTAGCACATTTGTCAGTTCAATCACTTACTCTTAACCATTAGAGACTACTCTTCAGCACAGCTAGTCAGAACTATGAAATTTGATATGGCTCCTTAGCCAGAGCCAGTCCATTTCCCACCAGATAGAGGTGGGGACTTAGAACATCACCTGAATGTTGATCTCATTATCCCTGGGTGGGTCCTGTAAATGTGTTTCCTAGAAATGTGTCAGCTCTTGTCCCTATGACAGAATACCTGAGCTAATCAACATAAAGGGAGGGAAGGCATGCTGTGGCTCATGTTTTGGTGGGTTTAGTCTGTGGTTGGTTGGCTCTGCTGCTTTGGGGCCTCTGGCGAGGCAGCCCTTCAGGGAAGGAAAAGCATAGTGGACCAAACTACTTTATGGTGGTTGGGAAGCAAAAGACAACAGAGAGGGGCCCCTCATCCCCTTCAGGAGCCTGCCTCCAATGATCTGCCTTCCCAGCGGGACCCTCCTAAAGCTTCCACAGTACAGGAGGGTAGGGACCAAACTTTAGCACATAGGTCTTTGCAGGATAATTCAGATTGAATCTTAGTGAAGTGCGGACCTGAGGGTTTCTATTTCCCCATTTTATCCAAGAGAAGACCAGGACATGTGTCCCTAGACTAAGTGTCCCACAGCATGAGGTGGGACACGGAGGAAATCTAAACATCTCTATAGACCTCAGGGATTAATAAGACTGAACAACAGTGAAGGGCCTTAGGACAGAGGAGAAATGCAAAGTTCCGTACCTACAGGGCACTAATCTTTGGAAAAGAATCGATTGGTAAAGAAGGGCCAGAGCAGAAGATTGGTGAAGGCCTGAAGGCAGGACCCCCGGAGCTCACACAGGCTGTACTTCCTGCTGGGGTCCAGAGAAGTTTGATGAGGACACTCGGAAGGCATTAAACTATTATCTGAATTATCACAAGCCATTTGCTTTCTGCTAAATGGGGCTGAAGCCCTGAGTTTTCCCTCTGGAAAGGAGCTCAGAGGTTGAACCCCAGGAAGTGCACCTTGTAGAGCAGGAGTCACCAGGCCCCGCTTCATCAGCCTGGTGCTGCTCTTGTTTCTAAGCTCCAACAGCACTTGCTTCTACTCCAGCCCTTTAAGCGGAATGTAGCAGAAGGCTCTTGCCAGCACCATGATTCTGTTTGCTGGAGTCTGAGCTACGGCAGTGGCATGTATTGGTTCTGTAGCAACATGTCTGCGCAGCCAGAAAACATAGCATCCCTGTGGCAACCTGTGTGTCCCAGGCAGGATGAGCACAGCCCAGCGCCTCTTGCTTTCCAGTCACCCCGTGCTTCTCCCTCCTGGGGCCTGCGGAAGCACAGGGAGCAAGGCTGTGGCATCGCTACTGGCTCTTCAGGCTGTCAATCCTTCTATGTCCCCCTCCAGCTTGGGCCTTGCAGGGGAGTGGACAGGGTCCGCGGTCCCATCCTGCAGCCTCTGGATGCAACAGCAGCGCCAAGGACCTCCCTGCCTCAGCCCAAGAGTAAGGAGAGAGCTCGTGCTTTGCTAGGGCTCTGCAAGGACACATGGGGCCCACTGCTTTCCCTCCTGGAGTTTAACCACAGTGACAGTTTCTAACTGCAGCCTCTCCACTAATGTGTTCCCACAGCTGTCACATGTCTTGATGTTTGTCACATGTCACACCCTTTATGAGACCATGGCAGTGCACACTTACTTCAGCCAGTGCTGTTTTCCTCTAAACTTTGGAAACATTGAAAAAAGTCTTTGCCATCCACTTGACACATGTCTTGTGTCTCTTCTTTCAAAATACATAGCTCTAGGGGCCTGAGTCATCTTTCTAGGCAGAGACGTGGAGGGAGAGCCCTTGAACATTAAGAGCCATGTGTCTTCTTTTGCATCTTTTATTTTAAAATTCTCTAATGCCTGTGAGAGTAGCCATGCCGTAATACTTGTTAAGATGAGGTCATATTTTTATTCTCTCTCTCTTAAAGAAATTGTGATATTGGTATGTGAGTATATTGGAAATGTTTTCAAATGTTTCAGAGAAAATACAAATTCAAAAAGGTTGTTTTTTCCTAATAGGGTCTCCTGGTTACTTTTCTCATTACTGGGGAAAAAATACCCAGCACTCTTAAGTTAAAGGAAGCAAGGTTCACTTCAGCTCAGAGTTTGTGGAGGTTCCAGTCCACGGTCGGCTGGCTCCAAGGCAAAGCACCAGGACAGAGAAGAAACCATCCATGGCTGGGCAGGCAGGAAACACTGAGCCTGCCTTCATTCTGTCCCTAGAAGCTTCTTCGGTACTGCCACCCACACCCACGGTGCGCCTTCTGTTATCCGAGCCCAGACCATTCTAAACCCATTTAGTTATCACATGCTCTTAATCCCAGTTTTGCTCATACTAGATCCACCCACCTCCGAAAAGCCCCACCTGTGAGCCCTGAAGCTTTGGGGAAACATCCACATGCAAACCTGAAACAGGAGTTAAAAAGTAAATGTGAAGCCCCATGTAAGATGATCTAGAGATTTCACTTTCTTTGTCTTCTTCTTTGTGGCCCACAATTTATGCTGGCTCTGAGCTCACTCCTTTTCCCACTCTACCTCCCAGCAGTCATTTTGTTATTTCATCTGCCTTACAGGCCAGAATTCTCTATCTTGCAGAGATTTGAGGAGTTTTCATTAAGTTCACAGATTGGATAAATCAGGATAGTGATTCCTTATTTAGTTTTGAGTTCTGCTGGGGGGCGAGAAGAGGTTTTTTCTCCTCTGAAAACTTTTACCTTAAAAGCATTTTCTTCCCTTCCCATGATGTGAGCCAAGTGAGAAACAAGAAAGTGCTCACGGGGCAGGTGGAGCCAAAAGGCACCCATGTGGTTGTGAGCCCTAAGTAAGCTGCTGTGGCTAGGTGGTGGTCAGAAGGACCATGCCATCTCCCTTGTCACCAGTTCCTCATGCTGGTTCTGGGAAGAAGGAAAGTTGTGAGCATGCAGAGAAAGAAAGAAGGAGAAGGAAGCTGAAATCTTGGTTTATTGGCTCTACTCAGTATGGGAATCACCACTCACAGGAATCACCACTCAGGTGCAGGCATGGGCCAGGTTGGCTTTAGCTCCAGCGAGGTCATGATTTGCATCCCTTTGGGGGTGTGAGGGGAGAGGGAAAGAGAGAGAGCAAGAGAGAGAATGGAGAGAGAGACCAGGAAGGTTCTGGAAACCCTTCCATAAAAGTCAGGGATGGGGTAAGGTTTCTCTCCTGCTCTGTTTTAAGGCCTGCAGCTAGGAGATAACCCAGCTCACTCTCACCACCTCCTCCACTGTGCTGTTGTTGTAGCTCTTGGGTTTAAGTGTATATTTCTTGGCTTGTTTGTCTCCTCTGTTAGAAAGTTGCACAGTGCAAATAGAAACCTTACTTGTCCCAGTGTTTCAACCCACATTCTGCCTCCAGGTATTCAGACCCTTCCTAGCACATGGTAGACATTTAACGTGCATTTATGGAATGGATAGGTGAGTCCGTTTTGTTGGTGACCCTGTTCACACTCCTCAGGTTCCCTGGCATCCTTCTGGGTGCCTGCTGAGCACCCGTTCAGGTTGTAAGGCTCAGTTCAGCCTTGTGGTCCCCAGAAAGCCTTTGGTGGCTTCCCTCCTTTCAAGTGCCAGGAGCACCCTCTTAGTGTATCATTTGCCCACAGCCAGTACTAACACATGTGTGAGTGTGCATGGTGTGGTGTTTCTACATTCATATCTGTGTATGCATGTGTGCACATGTGCATTACTTTTTCTTCTTTTACTGTAACATTTCAAATCACTCAATTTTTTTACATATCTATCATCCTGATTAGACTGTAAATTTCTTGGGAACTGGGAAACCTGTTTTTCTAACACATACCATGTAGTAGGTGCTCAACAAATAGTATTTGAATTCTAATCACAACATGCCAAGCATTGTTGTACCTTAGTGCTTAAACAACTATGTAAGCACTTTGTAAGTATTAACTCCCATAATCTTCACAACTGTGTAAGCGACATTTTTAATTTTTAACTTTACAGACCAGGCATCTGTGGGTAAGAAGAGATTATGTGGTCTATGGCCTCCCACTTGGTCCAAGTCCATAGCTTTTCTTCTGTACTGTCTCTCAGAGGCTACATGAATGAACAAATCATCCATGAGGACCTTAGCAGTTCAGACATAAACTATTAAATGAGCTCAAAGACAGTGAGATCAACACAGATCAGTAAGAAATGATCACTGTGCTAGTCTATGATTAGCCCTGAATAACATAGTCTTCAGGTCATTGGGTAAAATATTGTAGCCATTCACTGAATTCCTGCTGGCCCAGAACTGCATAGTGGCACTGATCTATGAAAATAAGTAATTGTCATTCCATGTTGGTACTATAGGAACAATATAGCCCCTGACCTGTTACATGTCGAGCGTACCAAGTTCATGGTCTGACAGCACGGAGGGATGAAGTCTCAAAGTGCGGAGGCTAGGAGAGCTTTATCGGTAGGAAAAAGGAGAAAGACAGCTCCTGGATTTCTAGAAGGGATCCTGAGTAGGTGGCTGTGGAGGGCCTTTGTGTACATGTAAGGCCACAGCATGGGTCTGTGGACCAAGCTACCCTCAGTCTGTAGAGTTACAAGTTTAGCCACTTAGCTATGTGGATCCAATAGAGAAACAAGTCACATAGCAAGGATGCATTGGAAGAACAAAGGCATTTTGAGAACACGGGGGAGCATAGGTCTCTGTTTCTGCACCCGATGCATGTCTGTGTCCGCTGAACCAGGCAGTGCTCACTGCAGGATAATCCCCAATTGCTATTTATCTCCCCATCCTGGTTTCTGAGGTCCCATCCCGAGACATGGCTCTCTGCAGACTTGCTCCCAGCCATAATGCCAATGTCTGTTTCTCTGCTGACTCCCTTCCTTGCAAGCCCCATCTCTCTCTCTGACTATGTATTAATTTCTATCTAATTTAGCTGTCTATAATTTTGGGAATGATTTCCCAGAGATAATTTGTCAAATCACCAACTACGAGTTAAGCAGCTCCCGTGTGCAAGTCTAGTTCCTAAAGTTGGGGAGAAACTAAATAGATGGAAAGAAATGAGTGGGAAGGGTAAGAAGTTCTGAAAGTCTAATCCAGGGCTCCCATCTTCGTGAGGCTGTAGCCTGGTCAGGGAGGCCATGTGTGATTGTGGGTTAGGACAGTACAGTAAACTAAGTGTGGCAGATGTGGACTTTTTTTTTTTTTTTTTGGCGGAACTGGGAATTGAACTCAGGCCCTTATGTTTGCCAGGCAAGTGCTTATTCTACCGAGCCATCTCCCTGGCCCCAAGTGTGGCAAATATAAGTGATCTCACAGTGTCTTATGATAATACAGCTTCATGGCCAAATAGAATAGAGAAATAACAATAAAAATGAACGTTCGTATTAGTCAAGATAGAATAATTTTTGTGGAAGAAAGGATCAATCCTAAACCTCAGTGGCTTAACAAAATAAGTGTCTCTCTCATTCCGATGGTGCCTGCTGTGAATGCCCGGTTTCTCCAATGTACCTGTCCTCCACATATAACTTCACTGTGAACGCAGTCTGCTTTGATTTTTTTCCATCCCCCCCCACCCTGGCTGATGGGGATTGGACACAGACCCTTTATGCTGAGCTACATTCACAGCTGTTTTTTATTTCTCATTTTGAAACAAGGCATCGCTGAGCTGCCGAGTTGCCGGGCTGGGCACGAACTTGTGATTTTCCTCCTTCAGCCCCCCCAGAGTGCTGCGATCACTGTCCTACACCACAGTGAGCAGCCACTTGGATTTTTTATTCAGCCTCCTTCAGCATTTGGGGAGAGAGGAGAAAACTGGAGAACGGAACCCGCAATTAAATGCTTCAAAGCATCAGCCTCAAAGGGGCACTTGTCCCTTGCTGTCTTGCACTCAGCCTTCCTTACCGCTCACGTCACTCCAGCCCTGTCACCCCACACACTGTAGGCACTCGATGACTTGGTGTAGGGTAAAGGAACGAACTGAACATGGGAACAAACTGCAGTGCTACAGGAGTAACACCATGGCAGGCCCGAAGCCCAGGCTTCAGTTAATATAGGCTGGCTCAAAGATATTGACCAAGATTAAAGGAGCATTAATAAAAGTAACAACATTGTGCTTCACATTAATTAGCCATGATGAACAGAGAACTCCTAAGGCCATGGCCAGTGAGTTGGCCTCTGCCTGACAGAACTACTGCAGGCTGCACTTCATAGCCCTCCTGTTGTCTGGTGCCAGTCTGTCTTTTTAGCCTGGTGCCTCCCCAGTGAGGTAGAAGTCATTGTCCTTATTTTAAACAAAGAAACTTAATTGAGGAGAGTTAACCAGTCCAGAGTGCTCTGTGGTTCCATACCGCATCGCACCAGCTCTCTCTTAAGCACCTGGCAGCCACCAGCTCTGGATGAATGGTGAGAATGTTCTAGAAGCAACCCTACCTACACCTGAGAAAAGCAGAACCCTTGAGTGTGATAAGTTGGAAGCTCCAGGTGTGAGCCAACAAGGAGAAGGGAGAGTTCATAGAGACAGCAGAGAACTTTGCACTGGACTGGGAGGTGACCACTTGTGTCAGACCAAAAGAACAAGGCCCTGACAACCACCTCTCACCGTGTCCTGCTTGGTCAAGAGAAACCTGAATGCAGAAAGAACCCATGAACTGAGCAGCTAACACATTTCTAGATGTGGTAGTGTGAAATGCTATCTGATCTTCTTCCATTTGCTGACCTACAGGAGATCCTTGGAATCTTGAAAGTAATTGAAGGCCTTTGTGTGCTAGTGACTGACTGCTTTTCTGACTGCCACTAGGTAGCTTCTGGCTGTGTGCTAATCACTTAGCAAACAAGGTAGGATTAAGGGTCAGGAAGGGGCAGCCCTCCTCCTGACCTACAGAGTAGGGATGAGGCTGAAGGTTAAATTGACCACCAGTGGTCAGTGATTCCATCAGTCAGACCTACATAACGAAGCCTTCCTCAAACTGGGGCTCAGGTCAGCTCCCAGGTTGGCGATCAGGCAGGAGTGGGTGGGGGTATGCACCTCCGAGCACCTCCGCACTCCTCCACATGTTCCTCGCCATACGAATTTTTCCTCTGTGTCCTTTGTAATATCCTGCATAAAAATCAAGAAAGCATAGGTAAGTGTTCACCTGCATTGTGTAAGCCACATTGGTTGATTTGTTGAACCTGAGGAGAGGATCTTGGGAGCTTGGGTTATAACTTGTTGGCCAGAAACTTATGTGAGATGCAGCTGAGATATCTTAGATTGGAGTCCAAGGTGGGAAGGGGGCGATCCCTGGTGTCACCTCCTTGTGCAGTATTAAGAATTCATCCCTTGGAGGAGGGTGTCCAGCTAATGTCCTATGGTGTTGCTTGTGTATGCAACAGGTGGTGACAATACTCTACACCTTCTTCCCCAGAGGATTTCTGTTGACTGAGCACATAGGGGGAACTGAGATATGGTGCTTGTTGTTTCTGGCCTGGGGGAGTCGGTGGTGTAGAGGGTCGGGGGACTGTGTCACTGCTGTTTCAGCTGGACAGAGCACGGTTATGGGGAGGGTTCCAACAACCCGCGAGTTGGCAGCTTGGTTATGTGGCCCGCCATGTCCTGGTGAGACTGGCTTTGCATGGGCTCCTGAGCTGGGGGACAGTGAGAGAGCAGACTGGGGTGCCTAGAGGAGGCGCTAAGGGCTTGAAAATTACCCTGGAACCAGGTGGAAGAGACAGGTGTAGAGGCCATGCAGTAGTCGGTGGGAAGAAGAACCTTTTGAATAGAAGAAACAAGGAGGATAACTGAGATTTGAGTCCATACGGCTATTAAAAGTGACCTATATGGCAGTTTTGTTTTGGGTTATTATAACACAGTTTCATTCTGAGTGGAGGCTTCTCTAGCAAAATCTGGGGGTGCCGTGAGACTGGGGAAAGCCCCCTTTGAGCAATAGCACTGCCCTAGCCCCAGCCTTTACACTTAAACCTTCTAGGCTTCGGGCTTACAGTGTAGGATCAAATCTCCTATCAGCAACAAAATGGGCGGGTTGAAGTTTCTTCTCCATCCTGGCCCTCCAGTGGAGATAAAATGCTATGAAGATAGCCAAGAAAGTTAAAGGAAGAGAGTCCAGCTCAGTAGAATAAGTGCTTGCCTGGCTAAGCACAGGGTCATGAGGCAGGGTCCTGAGTTCAATCCCCGGTATTGAAAAAACAAAAAAAGATAAGAGCACCCGGAATCACATAGCCTGCTGGCCATCCTCCTCAGCCTCCCTGCACCCCAGGGAGAGGGTAAAATTCTCGTCAAGTGAGAGATTTTTTAGAAAGCTCCACCACAAAGGCCATTGCTTTTTTTTTTTTTTTTTTTTTTTTTTTTTTTTTGTCTTTTTGAGACAGGGTCTCACTATGCAGTTCAGGCTGGCCTTAAGCTCACTTTGTAGCTCAGGCTGGTCTCGAACTCACAACAATCCTCCTGCCTCAGCCTCCCGAGTGCTGATTTGACAAAGAGCCAATTTTGATTTGAAGAGAGCCATACGGGCAAAAAATGCTGTTGGATGAGAAAGAATGCACTGTATCACTTTCCTGTTTTCCTTTCTGGGATGGGCTGGTCGTGGCACTTTTCATAGATGCCTGTCTCTAGTGACAAAGATAGTTTAATGGGAGAAGCTGTGTGGAGCTTGGGTGCAAGGTGACTGCAGCGCAAGGGAATCACAGTGCTTGGGCTCCCCGTGACTCGGGTGCAGCAGCCCCAGATCTCTGTGCTGCACCAAGTGTGGGCTGGGGAGCTGCTGTAGGGAAGAGGACACTGAACTTGTCGCCTTTCTTCTCTGATCTCCTCATGGGTCTGTGAGCAGACACCTCCAGGCAGAGACACAGGAAGTGCGACAGTCTGCTGGGGACTTTGAAGTCAGTATCTTCTGCCCTGCATGCCCTTAGCTGCCTCAGGGGCCCTGAGTGGCTGCACTTTTGTGTTGACTTTGACCCTTTTTCAAACCCAACTGGGAGCACCCTTCTTGATGCTGAAGATGCATCAAGCCATTCTTGATCATTTCAGTCCCTATTAGGCATCTGTAAAAGCCACCACGGTGTGTTGGATTGATTTGTGCATAATATTCCTTTGAAATAGCAAGGTGATCTGAGGCATCTATCTTTTCTGGAGGTGGTACAGTATATATTTAAACAGATAGGCTAATCTATTTATAGATCCTTATGCATTGTGTTGCAGGGAACAGGCTGAAGTCAACTTCAATGTTCCCACTCCCCCTTTCCTGTAGCTCCGTGTGTAGCATCTCACTAGTACTGGAAACTTTTAACGTCCAAATCTCCAGTGATGTCAGTAGCCTTTTGATTCACTTTGCATAGAAACTACAGCAGAAACAGATATCAGAGTAGGCGAACTAAAACATCTTGGAGATTTTAATCACTTTCCATTGGTGTGAACAACAATCTCTGTCCTGTCAGATTTTGCTTGAAAGGATGTTCACCATTTAATAAAGATAAACATGTTTTGGGTATCGAATATTTCTTCAGAGAAACTAAAAGTTCATCTGTGAGATGAGTTCTGTTGGAGTAGAGGGAATGCTGCATGACCCCCCTTCCCCAACACTGCCCTAGTAGTTATACTTTATTGTCAGCACTAGGGATCAAACCTAGACCCTGGGTGATCTGAGTTATGTGTCCCCAGTTCTTTTTATTTTGAGATGGGGCCTCCCTAAGTGGCCCAGGTAAGTACTTGAACATGTCATCCTTCTGCACCTGCCCCCTCAGTGCTAGGATTACTCTTGGGCCACCATGCCCCATGACCTTAACTTTATGCTTGAACCAAAGAATGGGCTGGAACAGAAATTTTACTTCTAAACCTTGCATTGTCAGTGCTGAGTCCTGAGAGCCTGTCCCCCACGTCTGGTTGCATAACACTTGGTCAACAGAAGCCTGGGTAGAGGAAGGACACATGGTGATGACAGCCACTCATAAATTCCTGGAAAGTGCTGTGGGGTGGCGAGGGGGACAGGGGGCTGCAGCGTTGCCTGGGTGTCTTTGTACCTTCACTCAGCTGCAGCTGTTCTGACTTTGGTTCTCACCCTGACTTGCAGGGGAGCAGAGGTGACTGTTTTTGCTCTTGGTGACTGAAAAATCTGTGGGCGGAACTCCTAAAGAAGCCGCTTGCCGAGCTTGCTGTGTACTTTGCTCAGGCCATCCTATTTCTTCTTGCTTTCCCATGTATTGGAAGAAAATGAAAGCTTGCATTCTAAACTCATCTGTATTTTAAGAGAATGTCTTTTTGATGTTTAGAAATTGGAAGTGCCAAGTTTTTTACTTTCAATTCAATGTTTGAAAATTGGGTGTATGTACATTGTCTTTGGGATACAGACTCCTAAATGGAAGAGACCATAAGAAAGCTAATGCCATGGCTTTTTGAATGGAAATGCATTGCTTTCTTTCAGTTTGAGAAGGAATCAGAGATGTGCCTGTTTTGGGTTTAGCCAATTCTTGGTTCTTGGTAACAATAGATTGCAACACTCCAAAACCCAAGAGCAGATTGTGTCTTCCATTCAAGTTCCTTGCAGAGAGAAGCATCGGTGGCGCTTTGGGAGGAAGGAGTGCTGTGTGGAAAACCTGTGGTGAAGCCACTGGCCTGGGCTGTGGAGGAGCTGGCTGCGAGGGCTCGCTGGCCGCCAAGAGACTGCAGCATGGTGACTTCTTGTGTATTTGGTGCCGGTGGACACCTGGCAGTTCCCAGGCCTTTAGCCTGGCAGTTAAGCCCAGGAGTATGCACAAAGGTTGGAGGACTGAGTGAGAAGACCGGGGAGGCAGAAGGGGGAGGTCAGGGCTGCATCAGTACCAACCTAGGAGCACCAGGAAGCTGAGGCACTTGGGCAGCCACCTGGTTTGCAAGCAACCGCTAAGCACGTGTTGACTTGGCTGCTCCCTGCTGGCCCTCTTGGAACTGGGTTCTGTTTTCTTCCCTCAGCCCGCCCCTACCTGGCTTTTGCTGATCCTGCTTCCAGAAAGAAATGCCTTTTTTCTTTGCAGCAGATATATTATCAGTTTGAATTTCTGAGAGCTGGCACACGGAGTCCAGCAAGGGACAAACCACACATTCACGGATGTGAAGAGGGAACAAGGAGCCGGAAGTTTCTGGCTTCTGGCGGTGGTGGTTTGCTTCTGAGGGAGGACGCGCAGAGGAGGGCTGTAGACATCTGAATGGTGGAAAGCCGGTGTCCTGAGGAAGTGCTGCGTGTGCTGTGCCTCGAGCTCATGTCCTTTTGTGTTGAAATTTAAAGAAAGGCAGTGTAATTCCACGCCTTTGAGGCTGTTCACTCTCTGTCAATGTGTGAGGCAAGCTGCACATTGAAGCCTTCTCCCTGTTGATAAGCCGGTGCTGTCTTCTGTTTGCATCACAGATGTCAGGGTTATGTCATTCACAAAGGGCGCCCTCTAGTGCCCACCTCATGCGCTTTTTTCTGGAAGGTCTTTCCCTGACTTCACTTCCTGTCTAACTTAATTAAGCACCTACTTTGTAGTCTTTGATTGTGTGTATAGCATCAAGCCTCTATTTCCTTACTAACAAGGAGGAAAGGATCAAAAGGTCTTTAACAGTGCAGCAAGGTGGTTCCATGACTACATCTTCCTTCATAGGCACATCTCAGTAAGGCTGTTGGATACAACTGAAAACATTTTATAATTTTTTATAACCTAAACAGTCAATTCGGTGAATAAAGTGGGAAGACTGTACTATCTTCAGCAGCGGGCAAGGCTTCCTTGATTTCCATCCATAAATACACAAGCTTGAGGAAAAGGTAAAATCTCAGATACTTAGCTGGTTACAGTAGTATTTGTCTTTCTCATGTGACAGGTTGATAAAGTTAATCTTCTGCTCTTTATATAGCTCTACTGCATTTTTATACAATTAATGAATTGCATGTTCACTCACCAGGGTCTTCAAATGAATGAGGCACATAAGTCTGATACTTTGTTTCCTACCCAGTTCAACCAGTCCAGTGTTGAATGAGTGGGGACCAGGAGTTGGGTCACTGCGTAGGAACCACCAGGGAATCTCATTCCAGTGCGGGTTCTGATCCTAGAGGTCAGTGTCAGCCTGACATTCTGCTGGTCCCAGGACCTTATCTTGAGTTAAAAACTGCAGGGCGATGCAGACGGAAGAAGCCACATTCTGTTTTGTCAAGAGTGGAATGATCCAGAAAGGGACTTGGAAATGCATACAGACAGTTATGGCAGAGGACAAAGTGAGGAAAATATGTGACAAAGGTCAAAACACACTTTGGAGTTAGAGGAGTGGGAAAATTGGGATATTTTCCTCAGAGTGGGGACTTTGTGCTTAGTTCTGTGTTTGGTTGGTGATACAGGGTCTCTATGTAGGTCAGCTTGGCCCCCAGCTCATGGCGCCACTCTGGCCTCAGCCTCCTGAGTGCTGGCGTGATAAGTGTGTGCCACCTCGTCTAGCTGCAGCTTAGGACATGGGCTTTGGTTGGCTTCCCTTTGGGATGAGAAGTGGGGTGGCCAGCACTGGTGAGACAAAACCACACATTCACGGATGTGAAGAGGGAACAAGGAGCCACCTTTTGGCCTGGGAATTGCAAGGGGGTTTACCAGCATGTCATGGTTGGGGGTTTTTTCAAGGGGAACAATGTAATATGGAACATATTTTACAATATTATTTTATAAGGAATCACCCAAGAATCATATACAAGAAGTGAAAGAAATCTATCCATACACTAAATGCTAAAGAATCGAGCTGAGGGCCTAGATCACAATGTTCTGCATGAGTCAAGCTGAAGACCTAGAGCTCACGGCAATACCTCCCATCAGTGCTCCTGGAGGCCTGGAGCCCACAACAAAGTCTCATGCAGACCTGCTTCACGGATCTGTGCTGGGAAGGCCCAAAGGTGAATGGTGGAGGCTAGGAAGTCTGTGCCAGTGGGATGAAGGATCTGTGCTAGCAGGCTGAGGCATCTGAACTGGAGCCTAGAAGAAATGCTCAAGGTAAGCACCAGAGCTCCCCCGAAAGTATCACAGCCATCCTCAATGACAATGAGGTCCCGAGCTCCTCCAATGATGAGGAAAGCTGAGCTCCCATCAGGAAATCCAGTGCCACACGCTTCTCCATGAGGCTGAACAGTGCACCGTCTTCCTCTCCAGGTCCAGGAAACGATCTCAAGATGGGGACCAGTGCTCCTCCAGAGTTCATCAGGAAAGCCAGCATGGTGAGGTCCTCCAGCAGCACAGCCCAAGGGAACCAGCAGGTTCCAAGAGCTCCAATAGCTGCTCCAAACACCGTCCCTAACAGTGTCGCAGCCTCTCCAGCTCTCCCTCTTATGCTGCTGGCAACAGTCCTCAGGTGGCCCTCCTGCACCCAGCACCACACTAATTCAGTGCAGCTGGTGTAAGAATTTGACCACCAGTTAGCTATCCACTGCATGACAGTAATTCATCAGTTCTCCTAACACTTCTGAAACAGGTGGTGATAGTTTTAAATCTTCATGAGAATGGGTTATGTGTTTCCCAGAAAACTTAAATGCCTTAGCTACCATCAAATGTGCAGTGAATAGAAGAATTAAAGCACACGTCACCCTTTTCTGAACTGCTGCTTGGTGGCCTGATCTACCCAAGGAAGCCTCACTTTATGGGAGTTTTTGAAAGGAGAGTTCAGAGAATACAGGAGCCTTGCTTATGAAAAAGGATTAAGTACAGTCCTCCAGGAGGAACATCACCAGAGTCCCAGAGGGCCATTTTATTCAAAATACATCTTTCATCTGGCTCTGTTGTTCATGAAATGAGCAAGGAAGTGATGAACTTGAAATGATGCCACCCGGTCAATGTCACCCAAACCAGAAGTCACAGCTGCAAACAAACAAGAGCAAAGCAGTGTAGAATATGCCAGCTCCTGTGCTATTGTAGAAATAGTTCTCATTTTTCTGGCCTCCAGTTATCTTCCCTTCCTGTGTAACTAGAGGGACAGCAAACCCCATGACCAAGCTATTCAGTGAATTCCCTGCCAAGACTGGGCTGCTCTCAGCCCAGGCCTGTCCCTCGGGAGTCGATGAGGTCCTGCAGATGAAAAGCAGCATTGCAAAGACAAGCAGTGTTTCTTCTGGGAGGAAGTGAGATTGCACACACTCTTCACTGAAACACCATTCCCTCTTCCTTGGGTAGGAGAGGTTTTCAGGAGAAAGTACAAGTTTCTATTACTCAGGCTGCCCCTGCAGTGACAGAAAAATTACACCTCTAAAGGATAGAAGTACTGAGCCAGAGAGTGTGGCATGTGCCTGCAGTCTCAGCTACCCAGAAGGCCCAGGCAGGAGGACTGCTTGAGTCCACAAGTTCAAGACAAACCTGGGCAACATAGCAAGTCCCTATTTCAAAAACTAAAATAAAAATTAGGAGCGTCCTTGTGGACATATCTGTGCTACTCCTCCATCATCTTGCACTGAGATTCTCTTCTGTGTTCTTTGCACATGGGCTTCTGAGCATAATTTGGGGAGAGGGGCCTCCGCACAGTGTTGAAAGGTCTGTTCTACCATAATGTAGTATTTTTGGAAATTGAAGTACTCTGTAAATAGTCAACTGCAGTTTTGCAAGAGACACAGTCAGCTTTTTCAGCAAGTCTGCCGCATGTTCATATCAAATCTCCCTTCATTTTGATTGCAAGGGGAAATCTCATTGCTGTATTTAACTTTCTATTTTAGTGGGCTGCCCAAGCACCTACCCTCCCAAACAGAACCTGCCTGCCGCCTGCCCTTATTAACTCTTTCCACTTTGGAGCATCGTCTCAGTTACTCTTCTCGGTGCCGGGACAAATACCAGACACTCAAAATGAAGGAAGGAAAGATTGATTTAGCTGACAGTTACTGGAGGTTTCAGTCCATATATTCAGCTGGATCCAAGGCAGTGGCACATGGCAGAGGGCAGCAGTTTATGGTGGCAGAAGGCAGCAAAACAGCAAGAGCAGAAGGGAAGGGTAGCAGCAGCAGTGGCCGCAGAGAGCAAGTCTGTCTCCCTTACGTTGCACTCAAGCTGTCTACCCCAGGATGGGCGCAGTACTCACACCCATAATCCCTGCAGTATTGAGATCCATAATCCAAGCCTTGATCATGAATTAATCTCAAACTCTAGAAGTTCCCTCCCATATGACTTCATGAGGCTTTGGGGGGACAACTAGACACACACCATGACACCAATCTGGCTGGAGGACAGAATGTGCAAACTAGTACTGATGCCAAGCCCTACCCCTCCTGAGTGGCCTTTTCATGTTTGCTCATCTCTTGGTTTAAGAAAGTCTAGTGGTGTATTGTTGGCTGGTTTGATTGGCAAGCGACAGGAGTCCTGCTTCGTGGAGAAGGTTGCTACTGGAGCTACCACTGCGCCTCCTCCCTTAGGCAGGGGCTGCGTGGCTTCTTTCTGAGGGCGTAGCCATCTGGCTGACCACTCCTGAGTGTGGGACTTAGCTTGGAGCTGGCCGAGAGTGGCCCGCTTCCTGAGCTGCTGTGAAACAGAGAGCAGCAGCGCAGATCCCAGTTAGGAAACAGGACTGGAACATAGGCTGCCAAAGCAGAAGGACCGAGCAGGGCTGGACGGAGGTTCTGCTGTCTGCAGAGCCCCTGCAGCCACATCGAGGGGCACAGCTAGTGCTGTGACCGACTCTTTCCCCAGGATGACTCTCGAATACTGGTGTAGGAAGGGCGTCAGGAATAACTGGCACCTGGCTTCTTTTCCTTTGGCCCCATGTAATTTTACACATGGGAACCTGAGGCTCAGAGCAGTGGAGAGACTTAGAGTAAGCAGTTTGCATCAGATGCAGATCTGTGGTCTAGGCACTACCGGCCTCTTTCCCTCCACCCACAGAATGTGCCACCCTCTTGGGGTCTCTTTCTCCTTTGCCTTATATTTGCCTGTATATAGGATTGGAGACACAGTCATTATATGAGAATGTTTTAAATTAAAAGTTAGTCTGTACATATGTGATCTACGTACCAGCTTTGTTCTTAGATCTGTTTTGGGTCACTGACAAAATGGACAATAGATTTAATGATTGCTTTCCTGACATAGGGTAGAAATAATGTTACCTTATAATTTTCCTGGGTTCCAAAATGGTAAAACAGCAGGCCATGTGGGTATCATTTTATGAGTTGCCTGCATGTTATGTGCAGGTTATTTTATATGCAGGCTCCACTCTGTGAAAGACAGGCTTTCTGAGAAGCCCAAGCAGTTCTGAGTGAAAGCTTTCTTTGAGAATGCATGTGACTAGGAATCAACTGCAGTTTAGGGAAATGATCAAGGGAATTGACTTTTCAGTCAGTCTTCTAGCTAGTGGCTAAGTTGGTAGGCAGGCATCTCGCTGGCCATGTGTCTCACCCACGTCACCACAGCTCTCACTGAAGAATGTCCCCAGAGTGGATGACAGACACGAGGTATGCAGCAGGTGGGGGCAAGAGGGAAGTGAAAGCCTTGGTAATCTGGTAAGCCACATTAGGGAGACTACTTTTTAAAATGCATTTATGGGCAACAGTTTTGATTTTGAAAATCAGAGCGCTCTGCAGGTGGATGGTAGTGATAACTGTGCGACAGTGTGTGTATGCTTAACTGCAAACTGAACAAGAGTAAGATGGTAATGTTTGTATTGTGTTTTACCACAATTTCAAATGCATGGAATACATATATATATATATATATATATATATATATATATATATATATATATAGTTTTCTACTGATTTGAAGACAGTGTGTCAAGTGACATCATTCATCCATCCTCCATCATCAGCGTTCATTCATTCATTCATTCAACAAATATCACTGAAGCTGTATTATATGCTGCAGATAGAACTATATGTACTCAGAGCTGGAGGACAGCTTTACAATGTACTCTCTGCCCCTGTGCTGCTCACTGGTTAGGTTAGACGACAGCCAACTAAACAATGAGTGCCAACCGGCATGGTGAGACAGCTAGCTGTGCAGGGTCGGAGATCCTCTGGTGCTCAGCAAGTAGAAGGGAAGCGAGGAAGGACCACCTGCTGCAGGAGAGCTGGCCGCAGCACCAGGCGCTGGCAGCATGGGCTGCATGGTGTGCACAGTGCCGGGCACACTCCTGCTGCTCCTGCTCACAGATCCTCTGGCGTGGCTTGCGTGTCAAGGAGCAGGTGCCATGTTAAGTAAGGCAGACTCATGAGGTCAGCGACAGTCATACCGTGTTCTCTGTGGGCTAGGGATTCTTTGGTGGCCCCTGCGAGCCCCAGTAAACTGATCTCAGAATACCTGGTGGAGGTATTGGCAGTGGTGGAGGAGGAGGAGAACCAGGGAACCCGCAGGTCAGACAGCACTGCGAGCCTCAGTATTGCAACATCCATTTCTGATATAAGATTGTATTTAAAGACAGGACACTGACTTTAAACACCCACACATATTCTCTCTCTCTCTCTCTCTCTCTCTCTCTCTCTCTCTCTCTTAAAACATAACAAACCTGTGCTTGTGATAAGGGCTCACCCAGACTTATTAGAATTAGTGACAATTTGATGTGTGTTCTAAACATTGATGTTCTGCATTCAGAGTGATAAGCATGTTTTGTCTGTTGCAGAAATTCACCAAGTGGTACTTTGCGCATGGTAAACATTCAATGAAATATTCAGTCAGGCTCATTTGAAGAGTATGCCTTAGGGGCAGCTTAAACAAACTGTTGTCCTAAGAGTCAACTTCAGGAGCAGACTGGCTGGTAAGCTAAAAGGAATTTATAGGAATGTAAAGCATGTAACTCTTCTCTCCGATCCTTCTTTTTTTCTGACTCAAGTTTGGGCTACACTGATTGCTTTTGTCTGAGTTTCCTGGTTTTGACACCTTAGGTCTTAGAATTTGATGTCTTGGACTCAGTTGACAACACTGATTCTATATATAGGTTAAATGTTGATGAAAAATAACAGTTAATTGTACTTTTTTAATGTTCAAAATGATATTCTGGGCAAGTTTTGTTTCTGTATGGATGAAAGCCAAAATCCTACTGTTTTTCAATTTGTTTAAATGCAACAGCTTAGACAACATATGTACATGTTCAGCTGAAGATAAAGGATATCATTATTTTTAGCCTATTACAAAGAAAACCATACTTTTCTCTTAAATGTCTTGATAAAAAGTAATTTGAACACAATTTTTGCACAAATGATTTTCAAGATTGGCTGTCAGGCCTATTTTTTTAAGTAGCACTCTGTTGAGAGCCAGTGAGACTTTGCAAATCTAGATATATGATGAACCTGAAATGGGGTTGAAGATGTCAGTTTTTAAACAGCACTTTGAAAAGTAGTTAACTTAAAAGTACAGCAATTCAGAGCACACTGAGAATGCTTTTGAAGAGTAAAGTCTTGATACACCAGGAAGAAAGTTGACAGATCCACTACAATTAGATGACAAGCAGGTACAAGTGCCACTCGTGGAAACTTTTCTCCTCCAACCAACTTCTGATCCTGGCCTAAGAAAACCTCCAGGAAGCGCCGGCTCCTTGGCAGCTCCTGAGTCTACTGCACAGAACATCTTCCAGTTTCCTTAGAGCCCCAGTAACACAGACAGGGATGACTTCACAACCCTCTGTCCTTGTTGTAGGGAAAAAGGGTTATGCCTATGAAAAGCGGGAAGATAGATGTGTTTTGCCCTTAAATAGTTGTGTTGTGTGTGCGTGTGTGTGACATGTGTAGATCTACATGGTTGAGTTCACCAACCTGCAAGAGGAAAGAGTGATTTGAAATGCTCACCTCTGTGCCTGTCTCTGTTACTGATAGTTTTGCCTCCTCCAACTTTGTTACCCTAGGTGTATATTTGCTAGTGTGCCCCGCCTGGCCTTTGTAGGCAGGCAGTATTTTAGGGGACTCTTGTGTCTTCTGTAGTATAGGAATCTGAATACTTTAAGTATTGGGGAGTTTTATTTTGTAGCTTTGGTTTTTTCAGTTTCAGATTTAGCTTTGTAATTGTATCTAGCCAGAGTGAGTCATAAATGGTACACTCCTTGGGCTTTGCTATTCTCGTACTGCATTAAAAGGATTTCATGACCAGTCACCAGTTCTGTCACATGCTGGAAAGTGTTACTACCCCATGGTAGGCAAGGCGCATCATATGCATTTTTTTGGTGCAGGACAGTTTCACTTTGTAGTGGATTGATCAGGATGTAATTGCATTTTAAGTTGAGCCATGTCTGTACATTCCCTAGCCGTGTTCCACGAGATTGGTGCCAGATGGCAGGTGAGTGGAGCTGCTGTTCTCTTGGCAGGTCTTAGCCCAAACTGTATGCCCACACTGGTAAGACTGGCCCTTTGGATACTAGAATATAGGCAGCGTAAATAGTGCACACTTGGGCGTTGGCGGAATTCTGTCCCAATCCATTCTGTGCCACTTGCAGGTTTTGCGATCTGGGGCTCATGCTTAATTGATCTCAGAGTTTGTTACCTCATCTGTCTTATGGGAATAATAAACCTACTTTCGCAGGGCTGTTCAGCAAGTTAGATGAGAAGTTCAAGTTTTGTTTTCCTCTGAATTTACAAGACTTTTCCAGTGAAAGAAGGTCCCTCCTTCGCCGCCTGCAGGAGGTCCTCGGTAGCAACCCTCAAGCTGACTCACGGGCAGTGATTCCCTGCCATGCCCTGGTTAGGTCCTGTGGGAGGCTTCCCAAGGCCTGTTACCTGCGCTGCACCTCAGACTGGTGAGCACTTCTGTGGGTGGAGAGAGCATTTTCTAAAGCTCCCCACAGTGTGTGACCAAGTTTGAGAAGTGATGCTCACGGGGGATTCGAAAGTCTCCCGCTCGGGCCCTGGCTGAATGGATGCAGCCCAGAATTCTGCAGCCTAGATTTTGCTTTTTCTTAAACACAGCCTTAGACGCTGTGCAACAAGCATGTTCTTTCTGTTGACCACTCACGCACCTTAGGACGGATTTGTTTATTCAGTTCTCTCCAAGTAACCCATAGGGATTAGCGTGTGAGTGCTGAGCTGGGAAACAGGGCAGAGGTCTCCAGGTACCTGCGGATGGGGGAGTTCACCAGCAGGAAAGAAGCAGAGGCCCCAAAGGAGCCGAAAGCAGAGAAAACCCACAGGGCACACCACCCTTCTCACTGTTTCTGCAGGTCAGTCCTTGCAGCAGAGAACAGGCTGGCAGCTCAGGATGGTGGCTCTGGTGGGTCATGGTGCTTGAAGACTTGCTATGGCTTCAAACCATGCAGTGGAAAAGAGACCGTGCATATCTTTCGTGTACTGAATACCATCACAGTGCAACAAAAGCCATTTTAAATTAATTAACAAAAATTTATGGACATAAATTATTAAGTTTTTGAAGACAAAGTATTCAAGTTACTCTGTATGCAAAGTCTCTTACCTCTTCTTGGCAGGAGGTGCTTGCACTGCTGGGGAAAGAGACTTGGTCCTTATGTGAAAGGAAAGAGAGCATCCTGCACAGCATACACAAAAAATTAAATTACTTAAATTACCTAAGTGTCAGAGCTGAAACTAGTTCTTAAATACTGGAAAGGACATATGGGTATCAGTTTTTACAACCTTTATTTTGGCAGTCAATTCCTAGATATGACCCCAAAAACAAATATAATAAAGAGAACATTGGGCTTCTTCAAAATAAAATCTTAAGAATCAAGGGATATTATCAAAGTCAAAAGACAACCCAAGGGATAGGAGAAATCATGCTGCTGATAAGGGTGTGGGTTCTGCTATGTGTGAAGAACTCTTACAGCACAAAAACAAAGATAAGCAATTCAGCTTAACAATGATGAGAGATTGCCAAGAAGGGCATGAAAAGATGCTCAGATACCATTTAGGGAGATTAATGTCAGAATCGCTGTGACATGTCACCTCGCACCTCACGCTTGGGATGACTATAATGAATGGAAGGGTAGGAGAAAGAAACCAAAGAGAGAGGGAAGGAGGAGAGCAGTGTTGGCAAGGATGTAGAGAAACTGGAATTGTCCTACCTGGGTGGTACAAAGACTGCCGTACAGCCAGGATGGAAGACAGCGTGGCGGTTCCTCAAGTAGTTACGTGCAGAATTACCTTACTTTCGAGCATTTCCTATAGCCAAAGAAAGTGTCGCCCGACCTAAGAGTAAATGGGTAAATGGACAGCAATATGGCAAATCCATATAAGGGTATATTATTCAGCCAAAACCAGAGTCCAGTACTGTCACATGCCATGTTATCGATGGGCCTTGAAAACATTATTCCCAGAGAAAACAGCCCACTACAAAAGGCCATGTAGGGTTAGATTCATTGAACACGTAACACCTGGAACAAGCAACTCCGTGGTGACAGAAGCTGGGGAGCCATAACTAGTCTAAGGGGTGGAGGGGCTGCAGAGTGGATGCTGATGGTCTGGGCTTTCTATGGGGCATGGGAAATCTTTGGGAATTAGTAATGCTGCTGCACAGCATTGTAAACGGAAAGGCCACTGAACATGACTCTTGAAAAATGGTTAAAACAGTGGATTTTATATGACTTTGGCCCCCATGAAAAGGAAACTGTGAGTTCATTACTTCCACAGTGCTGCACATGTGGCCTTAAGCCCGCCCTCAGCCACGACCTTGGGACCACATCCTGTTCCGTCATACTAGCCTTTGCAGTACCATTTTCCTTGTGGTGTCGGAAGTCTGCAGAGTCCGCTGCGCTTGCTTTCCCCTGGGTTCCATCCCTCATGCCACATCCCTGCCACACCTGACCTAGAAAACAGCCTTCTTGCCAACACAGCTGCCGGGCCTCATGCCAATCACAGGGGTTCCCAGTGATTGCAATTACAAGTCTGGTTTCCAGGTGGCCCTTGCACTGGGCTGGCTGCGCTCAGCCATTGCAGGTTTAGTCTTGGAAGACAGCAGCTGTGTGCCCTTTGCCAGCAGGCACAGGCCGCTTCTGCAAACTGTAGAGGGAAGAAGGTCCAGAAATGTAAATGGGTGCAAGAAAGTACAGCGTGGCTCCCAGCAGACCCTTAAGTGCTGGGTAGCCATGGGAAAGGACAAGCGGCTCAGATGGCCTTGAAGGTGGCTCCGAGAACCCGCAGAGGAGACCAGCAGCAGAAGGAGGCTGTATTAATCATGCTAATTTTCATTCTTACTTTTTTTTCTCTTTTCTTTCTGCTGGGGTCAGCAGGAATGGGAATCTTTTTTTTTTTTCTTTTTAGATCAGTCTTATTATGATTATGATTATACTGAAAGACCTGCATGAGGGGAACGCTGCAATCTGAATTAAAAATAGCATTTTCTGTCCTCCCACACACAACACTCGACTGCTCTGAATGCCTCTTATAAATGCACACTTTCTGCCTGGCTGGATAAAAGAAGCTGTCACTTCATTTCCATAACGAAGTCATTCCCAGGAGAATTCCATTGTTTTAGCAATAGAATTTTTGTAAAAGGCCTCTTATTTTGCCTGAAAAAGGTAACAAAAATGAACTTTTGAGAGCTTATTCGACATAACAATTAAGGAGTGAGAGATTTTCTCCTTTTTGATATGTTAGCAGTTGTAAGTGTGAGAATCCTCGGGGCTGTGATATTAGCCAAAACTCCTAAACAGGGAAGATGAAGGAGGAGAGGAAAAACCCCTACTATTCTCTTTTACCTAGTACAAACAAGTGCTCTAAGTTGGTGCTCGAGGATGTACGTTGTAGAGTCAGGGGCTGACTGTAGAAAACCTGTAGAATGTTCATTGTAGAAAGATCTCATGGGATTTTTTAATGAAACACCATCATCAGGTGTTTTAATTGAGTTTCTGGCCCCTGAAGATAAATTGCACATGTCTCTTGCCCGGGCCTTTTACTCAGAAAATACCAGTTGATATTTCTCTTTATTTGAGCGTACAACTTGGTAACAAGAGGAATGCAGGGATTTCCTCGGAAATGTAATGGGCTCCAGATGGTAGGTGGGCGCGAGCTCGAGCCCAGCCCCGTCCCCTGTCCTCCGCGCTATGAAACTTTGCTCCAAATATGATATCAGGTTGTCAGCTGTACCTCCATTGAAAGAAAGGGTAATTGCATTTCTTGGTACTTCCCTGGCACCAAGCAGCCCACATCAAAGTCTGCATGCCTTTGGCGTGTCAGCAGGTAACCCCTGGATTTAACGCCAAGTGCTGTTCCTGTGACTCAGTGTGCATCGCTGAGACCATGGCGATATTGGTTTTAAGGGAGAATCATCTTTCTTTAAGCCCCTTCCAAAAGGAGAGACGTTTTGAATAGCTCCTTTGTCTTGCAATAAGTCTGTTCTGATTGCATCAGAAAGTTCTAATATTTAAGTGAGGAAGCTGCTACCTGGGATGGGATAGAGAAACATTCCCGTGGGATCATGTCTGTTTGCTTTTAATTTAATAAAACAAGCAGACAAGAAGGGAAGTGAGGTCGACAGTACTTTTGTGTTCCCTGTTGGCCTAAACACTATGCAAAATTAGAGTAGTTAAGAAAAATGGCCATTGATTCTGAGTGTTGGAAGGTAATTCTGGCAGCTTTACATCATAATCATGCGGCAGTGCTCTTACTTTGAAAGTATGATTTGAGAATCTGATCATTGCGAGACTTCTGCACGTAATGTTAGAGAGGGAAGTTGTGGCTTGGCTAGGTCGCTTCCAGTTGCTATGTTTTTAGTGGTTTCAGTGAGTAGTTATTTCTATTTGTTCACTAAGGAAGGTGAGGGCACAGGTCTTGGTGTTTTCATTTTATCTCAGCTCCCCACTTTGCAAAGTCAGGCCAAGCAAAAACTCTTCAGGGTCCCCTCCTGTAACTACAGATCAGAGCAAAAATAGAAATGAGGGACAACTATTTGTTTCTTCCTTATAACTGGTTCTAATTTTATTCTTTAAAAAAGTAGACAGAAACTGAGCAAAGCTTGAAAGTCAGCAGGGGTCTGGATTCCACACACAGCTTCTAGGGGCCCTTCACTGCTTCTGACTTAGAAATGCTTTACGAATTAGTAAAGGAGAAGACATAAGTGACGAGCCTTCCCCATTTGTACCAACCACTTCTGCAGCAGCCAAACTAAACACAGATCTTTTTGAGCATGCAAGAATAAAACTCGCCTCCCAGGAGAATGTGTGTGCCAACTCACAGCGGTGGGATTGGCTGCCCTGGTCTCCACTTCCCAACCAAGATCTCACTGTTCCCTGGGTCACAGCACCTTCTGCTGGGAATCTGCAGCCCCCATGGGCCCCCAAGGAGTTCCACAAAGAAAGTCAGGAAGAGATTGTCCTTAGGAGCACACACACCACTTTAAAATAACCTCCTGGAGACCTTCTGCAGTTCTTCATGTTAGGATTAGGTGGGCTACACCTGTCTATTTAACATATATTTTATTTTCATTTTATTCCTGATAGGCAGAAATGTTTTCTCTGGATGCATAATTAGGTTTCACAGCGTGTTTTGTACTGGGTCAGTTAGGATATGTAACCTGCACACACATGCACACCTGCTGTATCTGCAGAGGAAGCCTTGCCTGCATTTGGTGAGCCAAGATAATAACAGAAAACAGTAGCATGGATCAACATGAAACAGTGTTTTTAAATGTTTGATCATAGGAATTTATTCAGTGAACTTATCTTTCTAAGTGTTCTTGAGGCAGATATTAATATTATTTTTATTCCCCAAGCACCAAGCAGTTAATAATCTATAGAAAATGTCCCTAGTACGCCCTAGAAAACAAAGGATTGGAGGTTTGGAAGAAGTTTTACCTTAGATCATTCACACAGTTCCCCAGCCTTTGGTTGGTTGAACAGGGAGGTAGAATCACAGAATGAACCTGATCCTTCATGCCTGGAGGGCTGGCCTTCATTCCCCCTTGGCCTGCCTCCCGTTCTTGAAAGCTCCGAATCAGATTCCTTTCCTGGGGCAGGGGGAGAGCTCATGGCCCTGGCGGGTGGCTGTCACACAGAAGATGCTTCTTGGTGAACCACAGCCCTGTGGACTGCTGAGTGAGCTTGCCACACGGCACACTTCCCAACCTGACACTGCCCACAGCCCTGGTGGAGGCAACGTGGCTTTAGACCCGAGTTCTTACAGAATATTTCACTGTGCCATTTCCTTCTGTGTTAAGTTTTCTCTATTTGCATACCTGATGCCCAAAGCTAGCAGGGAAGAAGGTTATTAGCTCACAGTTTGTACAGGTTTCAGTCCATGATCGGCTGGCTCCAAGGCAGGGCGGGTGGCAGACAGGCATCACAGAGTAGGAACAGCCCATGGAAGGCAGAAGGTAGCAAGGCGTGCAAGGGACAAGACAAGCCTTTTTCTGTCTCCAATATTTTTCAGTCCCAGAAAAATTCACATGGTCTTAAACCAATCAGTGGACTGATTTAGTGATTACCCACACTTCATCCTAGCACCCCTGATCCTAGCATTGCACCATGAACCTGTCACACCCTCCAGATTCAGCCACCTCTGAAAAAACTCCACCTGTGACTCTGTGAAGCTTTGGAGGGAATTCTAGGCATGAACCGTAACACCTCGTGTCCTGATTCTTCTCCACTCCACCCGAGAGGCAAATTCTCATGTTTGATAACCATAGAGGGAGAGGCTTGAGCATATCTCAGTGTGAAAGCAAAATACCACCTTTTTGGCCAGGAATTTATAAGTGGGGGGTGGCCCTAGGGATACCTATAGCTCAGTGGCATGACACCTTCCTGGCCAGTGTGAAGTCTTCACTTTAATTCTGGGTTCCAAAAAGAAAAATGAATTTATCACTGGTTACCATCTCCAAAAGAAGAGACACACAGACTTTGTGAGTTCATTGTAGCCTGTGTGTGGAGATGTAACCTATTTTAGGATAAGGAATAGAATGATGCGTACCTTATGGAAAAAGGAATAAAAATGGTGGGAGTTGACGTGCAAAGAAATCATTAAAGCCCCACAGTAGAGAAAGCTGTGGTGTAAATGGGTGAAGGAAAGTCTTAGGGAAGTGGGATGTGAGGTTGCCTTAGGAGTGAAGGCTGGCTGGCGACATGGAGCACAAACGTGGACTCTCACACAGGAAGTGAGCAGCTCAGTGCGGTGAGTCCAGTGTTAAAGGAAGAAGAAAATGAAGTCAGTTGGACAGGTACCTTTGGACTCGGTTGCAAAGGTCTTACCCACCAGACAAGGAAGTTAGATTTCCAGTGAGTCCTAGGAAGCAAGGAAGCATGGCCTGAGAGGCTGCAGGATCTGCTCTCCACCTGAGGGAGGAGGCGTCTGCGGAGGTGGCTCACAGCGCGTGGAGGGAGGAGCCCTCTAGGAGACAGCTTGCAGGCTGCAGTGAGAGCAGCGGGGCTGCGCGAGGTCAGTGGTGAGCGGCGGGCACAGAGCAGACGCAGGGTTGCTGGGACCTGATGACCTGTGCGCTGGAGAGAGCCCTGCGGAGAGGTCCGCAGAGCCATTTGTGTGAATTGGGAGGTCAGGGGAATCGGGCTGTGAGGAAAGGGAGGAAGTTCCGAAAGACGTATTTATTTATATACTACATAGATTCAGGAGCTAGGACCGGCGGTATAGCTCAGTGGACTAAGAGCTTGCTTAGGTAAGCACAGGGGTCAAGGTTCAATCCCTGGCACCGCATGCTTCGCCAGCCCCATCCCCGGATGCACTGAACTGGCAATGGAGTCTGGGTGTGGTGGCGCACACCTGTAATCCCAATACTAGGGAGGCAGAAATCAGGAGGATCACTACAAGTCCGAGCTGCGTAGTGAGACCCTGCACCAAAAAAAAAAAAAAAAAAAAAAAAGTAAATAAAGTCAGGAGCTTGCTGGGGGAGATGCCACGGCTTAAGGCAGAGACTTACAAATTATGTCCCATCAAAAGGACTTATCAAAAGAACCTGGAACTGATCCAATAGCCAGGAGGAATTAGTGGAAGAAAACGAAAACAGCAAGGCAAAGGAGGGGCAGAGTGATAAAATGAACTCCCAGGCAGTACCATCTCAGAGAAATTGAGATTTTTATTTATTTTGGTTGGGACAAGCCAATAAAATTCACAATGATTCAAGACCTCCCCCAAAAAAGTCCACAAAATTTATTATAACACATGTATATTAATTTTTTTTTGTTGCTGCATGACAGTGTACTACAAACGTAGTGATCTAAAACAACACCCACTTACTTTTTCGCACTTTCCACTTAGCCAGGTTTTCTGTTCTAGAGTTCAGAAGGCTGAACACGGAGTTTGTTGGGCTGTTTTTCTCTGGAGCTCCTGGTCCTTTGCAAGTTGACATAGTCATATTGGTAGTGTATTCCATTCCCTGAGGTGGTCACACTCTCTGGGGCCCCTGTTGTGTTACTGGCTGTAGCCTAGGACTTTATCAACTGCTGGAGCCGACCTCATTTCCGTGCTGGGTGGCCTGTCCCCCTCCCACTGGGCCTCCACTGGTTTCAGGCTCATTCCTGGTAGAGTCCAGCCCTTCAAAGGGCTCATCCAATTAGGTCAGACCCACCAACTATAATCTCTCTATTTTCACATCACCTGTTTTTTTTTTTTGGCAGAACCAGGGATTGAACTCAGGCCCTACCACTTGCCAAGCAAGCACTTATTCTACTGAGCCATCTCCCTAGCCCCCACGTCACCTGGTTTGGGACATTAATTATATCTTCAACAATCCCTCCACAGAAACAGTACCTGAATTCTTCTGCCAGTGAATAACTAAGAAGGTGTGTGTGTGTGTGTGTGTGTGTGTGTGTGTGTGTGTGCTCATGTGCACATCAAGGGACTGACAGGACAGTCTTGGGACCGCCTGAGTATTTTGTCTAACCATAACTGAAAGCTCCAGGGGTATCAAGACTGTCTTTTGGCGTTGCTCTTCGCCACAGAACATAGAACTTCATTGTCAAGTGGGTGGTCTTTGCAATATGGTGCAAATGTATGTATGTGTCTTGCTGTTCATTAGATAAGGATACCTCCTTCCGCTCAGCTTCAGCCTCTGGAGAGAAGCCTTTGACTGGCTTGCCTTTGGTGCATGCCTCACAAAAACCAGTCGCTCTGACTAGGGGGATAACTGTGTCTTGCTGGGGCAGAGCAGGATCCTCTGCTCCCCTTGGAGCCAAAGGAAGAAATCATTCCAGCCGAGATAACATAGGAAATGGAGAAGAGGTCATTTGAGAAGGATGTATCTCAGGCTAAAATAGTTTACTAAACAGCGGAGAAAGAAAATTGAAAGCACTCTTGCTAAACTGTATTGAGTATAAGAGGAGTCACTTAGTTTGAGGGCTTCAGGAAAGGTCAGTTGCATTAGGAAGGCAGGAAACTGTCCTGACCTTTACTAAAAAGTAATGGTAGAAATCAAATGCCACAGTCTTAAGTTGTACTCATTCCAGTACCAGCTTTGAATGCCATACCTTCACCTGCTTGTTGGTGAATGGGAGAAAGGTGACAGTCACTTGGGAACCTACCAGGATATGAAGAAGGTGCTCCAGGGGTGGCAGTGACTGGGGATATTTGGAAACCAAGGAGAACTTTTTAGTAGGAAGAAAAAGAAGGGTGAGAGAGGCAGAACTGACCAGATAGGTCCTGGAGCCAATAGGAGAAGAACATTGAAAAGCCCAGGTGGAATGAACACAGAAAGTTTCTCTCAGATTTTACATATACATAATGAGTGGTGGCTTTTGTGTGCTTTGGCCTTTGTCACTTGTTTGGAATAGACAGGTCGGTATCCTTCCTTCTAGTGTGGCAATGAAGTGTATTCACGAATCTCTTACCTCTTGGCTGTGGAGTTGACAGAAAGAGCCTTGGAGTGCGGGCACTCAACTATGGAGCCCAGATTGACACCATCAGCATCACCTGGGAGTCACAGGGAAAACAAGCTCTTGGGACCACGTCAGATTTTCCAAATCACAAATCCCTGACTTCACGAATTTGACACTGTGTCTGATGCCAGTTCCAGGTTAAGAAGCCAACCCCGTCTCACCTTCATGGAGAAGAAAGTTTCTGTGATTGTGCTTTCAGAAAAGGTGTGAGAATCAGAAATCTTGGCTCCCGTGATGAGCCAGTGGAGAGTGAGTGTGAGAGAGGAGCAGCAGGAGTTAGAAGGCAGAACACGGTTTTCTGTTCTAGAGTTCAGAAGGCTGAACACGGAGTTTTTTTCACGTCTCCAAGCATACATTCATGAGAGCTCCAGGTCCCAGAGAGTAGAGAAACGTAAGAGGGGCTTAAACTATAGGTGCTCCAGAGAGAGATTCCTCTACCGTGAGGATTAAGTCCCAGAGCAGGTTGGGATATGGCTCATTTAATTTAAATTCAAGCTCTTCCACTAGATACTGCTGGGTACTTACAAAAGAAGGGCATAGCAAGGTTTCTTTCATCAAGGAGCTTATAAACTTTTTGAGCTTCCAAGACTTAAGTTCAGTGGAGTATAAAAAGACAACATAACAGAGCACTGAATTGAAAGAGACCAAGGTCAAAAGCAGCAGAGGCTGTCCAGTAGCTGAGCAGTTGGGAAGGAAGCTTAGCATGTGTGTCCTTGTCTTCCCTGGCTAGAGGATGAAAACTGGTAGCCTGGCATAATTTCCTGGACAGTACACGTTGGCCACATGAAGTGCCTGTTAGCTGTCTCTCCTCCCTGAGTTTGCTAAGGTTTGTCCTCCACTAGGCTGGGTCAGAGTCACAGTTTGTATTCTGAGACATCACACTTGGAACATCGTTGGTATTTTGGTTCGCATGAGAAACTTGGAGGAGAAGCAGTGTTTTATCCTGGGCATCCTAAACGGAAAGAGGCTCGAAGAGAGGCATGGCGTATCCGTCGCAGGCCAACTTGCAGACTTGCTCCGTTTGTGAGGAGGACACGCATGAGCCTGCCTGAGGACGCCTTGGTTTTGTAGGATGAAGAATGCAAATTACTGATTTTCCTTAGTGGAAGGATTAAATTGAGTCAGATCTGGGATGAGAGGGAACAAGAAAGCACCTCATGTGAACACAGATTTTCCATTACTTTTTATTTCTTTACATCATGCTGCTCCTCTGGGTAAGGAAACAGATCCCTAAACCAAGGCCTGAGAGAGAAGGCCTTACCTCTTGTCTGTGCAGTTGGCAGAAAGAGCCTTAGAGTGCAGGCACTCAGTATGGAGTGCCGCTGTTCAAGTTGGGCATAAATACTGGCAAATAGCCTAGTGGCCCAGGGCAGGTCAGAAATTTGGAACCTAAAGATTCTATTTTGTTTTTCAAAAATTTACATGCAATGTGAGCTGTTTGGAGTGAGTTTTCTTAATTCCAGCTGTGGCAGACAGGTGGCATAAAAAAAAAAAAAAGTT